>MU785221.1:48315-59113 GCA_026770625.1 Nicotiana glauca | reverse complement strand
ACTAACCATATAAGTACATTTGATTTAATAGAGATTTTATTATTGGGTGTATCGTATTGACAAACAAGATGACAATTGAATTTTATTAAAGCAATACGATATAATAGGATCAAACAAGCCCGATCATAATTTAATTTAATTAATATTTTTTTTAATATGTACCGCGCATCGCGCGGGTACGTGACTACTAGTGACTCATTAATGTTTGCATACTAGATGGATTTAATATGCAGCCTAATAATGATGCGTCACAAGTTTTTCGAGTACTCTTGTTCAAAACTGACCATTGAAAAGATGAACAAGGAGTCAGCACTCAAGGGGGCACATCTCACTATATATAAAAAGTTGGGCAATAAAAAAGTGATGTGGCACATCTCACTACTCAGCATTCATATTTATCTTTTATTTGGATTTTTTGTCTTTTTTTCCACTTATTTTTTCTATCCAATTTAATGTATTAGTAAAACCTACAATTTATTATCAAGTAAACAACCGTTACTACCTATTCAAAACTGAAACACCTCATAAATAAAAAAATCGTTTCTTTCTTGTGGAACTTTAGAAGCCTCTTACATTTTTTTCTATCAACTATAAAGCCTAAACGTCTCCCAATTTTAATCATTTTGACATGCCATATGTCTGCCCATTTATTTCTTCCTTTCAGTTTGTTTGGTAGTGAAGAATCTTTCGTAGAGCTTTTTGCTATTTAGTTTTTGTCTTTATATTAGGGTGTATAATTATATTGAATTATGATATTGCTATTACTGATGGGTTTGGATTAATTTTGTTCTTTTGTGTTTGATAGATTATCATACACCAGAACTCCAACATTTGAAGGCAAACCAACAACAAATGTTGCCTATTTATTCGGTCATAAATTGTGTACAACAGCTCAGTATAATCTCACAAGTGGGTTTAGGGAGGGTAGGATGTACACAGTCTTACCCCTGCCCCGGAAAGGCAAAGAGTCGGCCAAAAATTGTGTCTGACTTGAAATTTTCTTATACTATAAGCTCTAATTATATATTTTGTATGTGTAGGATTTGAAGTTTTCTTCTTTTTCTTCTTATTATATTGTTCTTTTAGACTGGATCTGGATGCAGAATGCTTACAAAAAAATATAATATTTCTTTTCGGGAACAAGGTGATATACATTGGGAAGGATAAACGGGGGAAGAGCAAGAGGGTAGCTGCTTAATGAGTTTTTTTTTTTATAGGTAATATATATTCTTGATATCATTAAACAAAAATAATATCATGCATGTCAGCGTGACATGACAACTTTCTTACATTTTTTTTTGGAGAACAACTCTTTTAGGGAATTGAGAATTGAGGAGGAAATTAAGGAATATAAACAAAAAAAAATAAAACAATAAAAAAATGAATATGAAAAGAAGTATTTGTCCAAATTGTAATTCAATTAACACTCAACAAGCGTTGCAACTTGCATTGACATTTATTTCCTTTTTCCTTTCCTATTTCTATTTACTTTTCATTTCATGTTGAATTATATTTGAGAGTAAATTTTCAAAAAACAAAACTTTTACTATTTAATGGAAGAGAGAACATCAAAATCTAATAAAATATTTATATTTGTGATTTCATCAATTTATCGAATTAGTTTTTGCATGTATATTATACTATGTAATGACAGAAAATATCTTCTCCAGCTTAACAAAGTATATAATTTTATGTAAAAAATTACTAACATCATTTATAATCGCGTGAAGCGCGAGAAAATTCACTAGTTTTTCAATAAAGGAGGTAAAAATTATGGGAAATTAGAGTTCAAAGTTAACAACGTCAGTTTTTTTTTCCATCTATTTAAATCTTAATTGGTGGACAGAGTTACTTGGTGGCCGCGTAGATGGAAAGTAGTAGTCACCTAGTGAAATAGTTTGAGTACGTGAAAAATTAACCCGAATGTCTCTATTATTTAAAAAAACAGAACAAGGAGAGATTGCAAAATTAATACGCACTTCGTTTTAATTTAGATGAGATAGTTTGACTAAGCACGGAGTTTAAAAAAGAAGAACTTTTGAACTTGTGGTATGAAAATCTTTGTGGAATTATGACATTCCGTGGTTATAAAAGATTCTCATTAAATGTAAAATAAATTAAATAAAGAGTTTAAAATTAAATTATTTTTAATTATATAATTATATCATTCTTTTTGGAACAGCCGAATAAAAAAAAAGTCTAATTTGAATTGAAACTAATGGAATAGCACACAACTTGAAGCTGATACAAGGGAGGGAGGTGGACTAGATACAAAATGGGACAGCTATTGTTAAACCACAACTTGTAAATATATACATAAATCTTTTGTTGATAATAAGAAAGGTACATCACTAAACCACTCTCCCCATCATGAACCCACCTCCAAATTGTACAAAAACTTTGCCCTCATCCACTTGGTCCTATAAAGAAAGAAAAATATAAATATAATACTACTTAGTTTTCAAAATTAGTACCTAAAAAGAATATAATTAAGGCGGGTGGGAGTCGCTGAACTGTTTTAGATATAATAATTTTTCAATTTCATATATTTAATTGTGATAATTAATGTTCTCATCTTTTCTTTCTATTTATCCGGCATTGGCATTTGTTAGAGTACTAAGAATTCCGTTATTAATGTAGTCGTTCGTTTGCATTGGGTTGTGCCATATTCAACAGAATTTGGATAAGATCGATTACTGGAGATATTTATTACTCGTAATAATAAGCCAAGAAAATGACAAAAGAGGAGAAAATAAATATGCATTGTCTTAAATTCGGCAAGATTTTAATTCTTAAATTTCAATAATAGATAGGAATTGAAAATCACTGGATACTAAGTGAACCTACCACACATGTTGGGATTGATTAGTCATGTTGTCTTTTGTGGATTGAGGTTATGTTGTATTCTTCTTCCAATGGTTCATTACTTTGACAAAGTGGCTAATAGGAGTATGTCCTTTCTGAGAAAATGAATTTTTCCTTTATTATTCGTAACATTTTTATTAAGTTCATCAATCATCTCTATCATTATATTTATGAATTTATAAATTCGTAAAAAAAGTTCAAAGAAACTTGCATTTTATATGGATAATTAGTTCAGCTGTAATTGTTGATTGTGTTGGTAAATGCGTGTTGGCTTGAGAACTTTAACCAAGAAAATCTTTTGATTATTTACTCCCTCATGTTCATTTTAATTGATTTTTTTTGTCTTTTTTGTGGTCGACAATATTTGATTTTTTCAAATATTAAGAATGAATTAATTTCTTTTTTTTTAAAGTTGCCATTGTAATAAAGAATCTTGGAGTATTTGCTATATTTTTAATAAACAAATTAAAGAGATAGTAAAAATTAATATGGTCAATTTTATTATTAATTAATATTTAAAATAAATTTCTTAATATATATGAAAACAACAATAAAATTAATTAAAGTGGACCGAAAATAATAGTAAATTAAGGATTGCTTCACATTCTTATAAGTTGAAGACCTTTCTTATAAGTTCCCAAGGTCATCTCGTCTTGGGAACTTAACAAAGAAAAAACCTTTTATCATAGTAGTACTAAATTGAGAATTATTTCACATCCTAATTACTTTCTCCATCTTAAATTTTATGTCGTGATTTTTAAAAATAATTAGCTCAAATATTTTATCATTTTAGAAGTTTAGGACAAAATTCATTATCTTTTCCCATTTTATTTTTAATAATAATTGTTCTTGAAGATGGAGATAGCACATAAATAGAGTAAATATTCAATGATGAAATATTATATCTTAAAACATAAATAAGAGAAAAATAGTCAAAAGTCCCTTCTAATTAATATTTTTCTAAGGGCAGTGTAAAAGAGAAATACGACAGATAATTTGAGATGGAGGGAGTACTAGCCAATTTGGTCGTGCTTCTATAATTAGCTTATTTTAAAAAGTATTTTCTCAAAAGTGATTTTCAAAAAAAGTATTTTTTATGAGAAACAGCTTGTATTTGGCAAATTAATTCAAAGGTACTTTTGAGTAGCAATTAGTGTTTGACCAACATTTTAACAAGTGTTTGTAAATGTATTTTTCTCAGAAATACTTTTGAGAATTAATTATTTTTTTTTCTTCTCAAAAACTATTTCTATCTACACAAAAGCATTTATTTTTATCTTACTTTAGAAAGGAAAAAATTACTTTTGACCACAAAAAAGTATTTTTCGTCAAAAAGAAGAACAAACCAAACATGCTACTAGTACTTAATTTGGCAGTTATAACATAAAATTACTTCTTGTTTCTTGGCTATTAAAAGAAGATCCAGTCCAAAGAGCGAAACTTTGTTTAGGATTTGGGTGGGGTCCTGGGAAAGCAAGCCCCTCTGCCACAAGTTATGATATCAGTCAACCATTTAGGCCGACAATCATCAACCTAGCTATAGGCTTTCTTGATCACCCATTGACCGGTGTCTTAGTCGATGTGATACATAGCTCACAAATTTAAGCTTTCCCCTTCTGCTCTTTGTGTTGTTGATTGAAGTACAAGCTACAAGATCAGCATAGAACATATTCCTCAAGATAGTAGAAGTTTCAGAGTTATGAAAAATAAATGGTTCTTGAATTATGATATGGAGAAAAAAAAGAGTAAAAATTAACATATGTTTTATCGCTAGTGATGGTCGTCAATATGGGCTTGGCCCGTTAGGCCAGCTTGTTAGGAATGAAGTTTTTTGAGTTTACAGTTGAGTCCATGTCTAAGTTTAATTTATAGTTTATATTATATCAATTGAGTCCCTTAGATTAGTATTGCTATTTCAATTATGTCCTAGAATATGTTAGTGAATTGTGGACAGGTGTCAATCTTAGAGTATTATTAGGGAATCCAATGTCAGAATTGGGTATATGTATTCGTTGGCTGTACTAGTCATATTATGCAGAAATTAGAATTATTCTCTCTTCTCTCTCTTTCCCCTTTCGTCTAGCAAATACGCCATTTTAGCTTACAAGAGCTTCAGCTTTTGTAACAAATGGTATCAGAGCCGCCTGGGTCCTCAAATTCCGTTACTATGACGGCAGAATTTCACGAGCTGCAGAGTGAATTGAAAGCTATGCATGCCCAGCTTTCGTCGTTTGTCGAGAATACGGGGAAGAAATTTGAATCAATGGAGTTGGCATAGAACCAATTCCAAACTCAACTGGATGAAGTGAGACAAACGAATCAAAAGCTTGATTTCATTATCTCAAACATGGGACTGACAACGTCGATGCCTACTACACCTTCTCCGGAGGCAGCTACCAATACCAGCGTTCAACAGCTTGTGTCAGCAGCGAATTCTCCACACCAGCAAACACCTTCACAACAGAACCCTTTACCCAACTCTCAGTCGGCTCCTTCTATTTTTGAATCCGGTGAAGTCTCAGGTACAAAAGCTATTTTGGCAAACACTCATGCTTACATTACACCTTCTACATACCCTGTTAATCGTGGCTTTACATTTCCTCCAGCCCCAATTTTCACCAGTTCCTCTATCTATCGTCCCCCTGTTTTTTCTTCTAATCCACCATTGCTACCAAACCCAGTTAACCCTGTTGATACCAACCCTACCCACAGAGCTATAAAACCTAAGATAACTACCCACAGAGCTATAAAACCTAAGATAAACTTTCCTGATTTTGAGGGAAATAACCCTCGTGGATGGATAAGAAAGTGTGAAAAATTCTTTGAGCTATATGGTATTCCTGAACATGAAAACTGAACTATGCTTCTGTGCACATTGGTGATAAGGTTGATATTTGGTTTGATAGTTATCTAGTCAACCACAGGGGTCGAGTAACTTGGCAGAAGTTTTGTATGGAGGTGTGGAGGAGGTTTGGAAGCATTAGACCCTAGGATATAGTGGATGAATTTAACAAAATTATGCAAACGGGGAGCGTGGATCAATATCAAGAACGATTTGAAGAACTCACAAGCTATATGACCATTATTAATCCATTGTTAAATGAAGCCCACTTTGTTTCCAGCTTTATTAGTGGTTTAAAACCAGAATTAAAACCACTGGTCAAATTAGCTAACCCCTCCTCTATAATGGATGCATTTGAAACTGCTAAGTTATACGAGGAATCCTTTGCAGCTTTTGCTTCACTCATTCCCTCTAGACCTGCTCCCTACCCAGCCAACCCAAGACCCTTAGCCATCACATATCCCAGAACCACACCCCAAAAATCCAGACCAGCAGCCCTACCAGCCTCTAACCAACCCTTGAGACTCACTTACCCAAACCAAAAGCCACCAGCCAGGGCTCCCCTCAAACCAAATTCCTTTGAAGCACTAAGAGAACAGGGTTTGTGTTACAAATGTAAGGAGAGGTATTATCCAGGTCACGTGTGTAATACCAAGACTCTTCATGCTATGGAAGGTATCCCGACAGAAGGAGAACCAGAAGTGGAGGAGTTTGTAGATGTTCCTGAAACCTTAGAGGAACAAATAGAAGAACAGGCTGAAGTTTCAATTAATGTGGTGTTGGGATTGGCTAGTTCCACTTCTACCATTAAGTTGCGTGGTTACGCTAAGAAGATACCATTAACTGTGCTAATTGATAGTGGCTCTACTCATTCATTTGTTGATCCTTATGTAGCCAAACAGTTGAGGTTACAAGAATAACCTACGGCAGTACCTTTAAAGGTGGTGGTGGCCAATGGTGAACTAATCTATTGCCACAAGGAGTGTCCTCTATTTTCATGGAAGATGCAGGATGAAGTTTTTTCATTTAATATCAAGCTTCTGAAGGTTGGGGGTTGTGATATGGTTCTAGGAATGGATTGGATTGACCTTTTTGCCACAGTAGTACTGAACACCAAACCTCACAGCTTGTTATTTCAGAAGGAAGGAAAAATTATAACTTTATGGGGCATAAATGAGAAGCCTAAAGTGTCACCTATTGATAGTGAGGCACTCAAGAGAATGTTGCAATGTGGAACTTGTGAGGAAATGGCTGAAATATGCATGATGAGTTCTGGAAATGCAGCATCTGATAAAATGGTGATAGATCCTGCTGTGGAAAGGCTTTTGTCAACTTACTTAGAGGTGTTCCAAGAACCAACTGAGTTACCGCCAAAGAGGAGCTGTGATCATGCCATCACCTTGATTCCTGGAGCACAACCATTCAATTTGAGGCCTTACAGGTACTCTTATGATCAAAAGAATACAATAGAGTCGATCATTAATAATATGTTGAAGGAAGAAACTGTGGTTCCTAGTCAATTATCATTTGCTTCCCCAGCCTTACTTGTGAAGAAGAAATATTCTACTTGGAGGTTGTGTGTTGATTATAGAAAGTTGAATGCCCTGACTGTTAAAAACAAGTATCCTATCCCCATGATTGACGACTTGTTGGATGAATTACATGGGGCTACTGTGTTCTCTAAAGTGGATCTCAGGGCTGGATACCACCAGGTGAGAATGAGAACTGAAGACGAGCCCAAAACTGCATTTAGAACCCATCATGGACTGTGGCAATTTAGAGTCATGCCCTTTGGTTTAACTAATGCCCCTGCTACCTTCCAGTCACTAATGAATGATCTGCTTAAAGACCAACTGAGAAAATTCATATTGGTATTTTTTGACGATATTCTGGTATACAGCCAGACTATGCAAGATCACCTGAAACACCTTGAAGTAGTATTACAACTACTGAAAAAGAACCAGTTGTTTGCCAAAAGAAGTAAATGTGATTTTGCTCAACCACAAGTAGATTATCTGGTACACGTTATTTCAGGAAAAGGTGTTAGCACTGATTACAAAAAGGTGATTGCAATGTTAGAATGGCCAGAACCAGCAACTGTGAAAGAATTTAGGGGATTCCTAGGCCTAACTGGTTACTACAGGAAGTTTGTCAAGAACTATGCATAGCTCAGTAGGCCCCTAACCAATCTGTTGAGGAAAGGAGGTTTCAATTGGAGTCCTGAAGCAACTGCAGCCTTTCAACAACTGAAAAAGGCCATGACCAATGCTCCAGTGTTAGCCTTACCTGACTTTAATAAACCTTTCATCCTGGAAGTAGATGCTTGCAACACTGGGGTGGGAGCTATATTGATGCAAGAAAAGAGACCTCTAGCATTCATGAGTCAGTCATTAAGCAAAAGGCATCAAGGGTTATCGACTTATGAGAATAAGTTAATTGCTCTTTTGATGGCAGTAGAAAGATGGAGGCATTACTTGCACCCACACCACTTCATAATCAAAACTGATCACTTTAGTTTGAAGTTTCTGCAAGAACAAAAGATCACCACTTCACTGCAACACAAAGGCTTAACCAAGCTAATGGGCTTGAGTTATGAAATTCACTGTAAGGAAGGGGTAAAAAACATTGTAGCTGATGCCTTGTCAAGAAGAAGTGAAGTATCATACGAGGATAACCAGCCTCAATGCATGAGAGTCAGTCAATTGCAGCCCAAGTGGTTCAAAGAAGTGGTGGCTAGTTATGAAGGAGATCAGGCAATGATGCAAGCTATAGCTACTCTCAGCACCAATCCAGCTGTTGTGATGGATATCACTCTACAACAAGGGTTACTAAGGCATAAAGGAAAGGTTTGGGTGGGTAATCATGGGAACTTAAGGCAGCAACTAGTCTCAACTATACACAATTCAGGATTGGGAGGGCATTCAGGTGTGATGGCCACCTATCAAAGAGTGAAGGCAATTTTCTATTGGCCTTCAATGATAGAGGATGTGAAGCGGATTGTGCGGGAATGTGAGGTCTGTCAAAGATGCAAAAATGAGCAGGTGGCCTGTCCTGGACTATTACAACCACTACCTGTACCTGAGAAGGCATGGGAACATATCTCAATGGATTACATCGAAAGTTTACCAAAATCTGAAGGTCAGGACACTATCCTAGTGGTAGTGGACAGGTATAGCAAATATGCCCATTTTCTCTCCTTAGCTCACCCATTTACAGCGTCTCAAGTGGCTAGATTGTTCACAGACACAATTTATAAGTTACATGGACTGCCTAAAAGTATAGTGTCAGACAGGGATAAGCTTTTTGTCAGCAACTTTTGGAAAGAACTTTTCAAGAATCTGCAGGTGCAGCTGCTTTATAGGTCGGCCTACCACTCACAAACAGATGGACAAACAGAAAGATTCAATAGGTGTCTAGAAAATTACTTGAGATGCATGACAGGACATAAGCCCAAGGAATGGAATAAATGGTTGCCTTTGGCTGAATTTTGGTACAACAGTAGTTACCATACCTCATTGAAGATGAGCCCCTTCAAGGTACTC
Organism: Nicotiana glauca; assembly: GCA_026770625.1. NCBI lineage: Eukaryota > Viridiplantae > Streptophyta > Magnoliopsida > Solanales > Solanaceae > Nicotiana > Nicotiana glauca. The sequence continues at coordinate 49,864 of MU785221.1, read as the reverse complement.
TATGGTTATGACCCTCCTCAACTATCCTTTGAGTTGATTGCACAAACCAGGGTAGCAACTATTGATGAAGTGCTCAAGGAAAGGCAGTTGATGGCCAAAGTAATGAAAGAAAACTTGAAAAAAGCTCAGTAACAGAATGAAGATGTATGCTGACAAAAAGAGAACTGAGAGAGAATTTGAATAAGGTGATTGGGTGTTTTTGAAGTTACAATCATACAGACAAACTTCTGTGGCAGCGAGGAGGAGCTTGAAACTGGCTTCCAAGTTTTTTGGCCCTTATCAGATTATCTAGAAGATAGGACCAGTTGCTTATAAATTGAAGTTGCCTCCTACAGCTAAGATACATCCTGTATTTCACATTTCTCAATTTAAGAAAAATGTGGGATCTCAGACTATACCTTCCATTGACACACCTATCTGCTCTCCAGAAGGACAACCATTGGTAGAGCCTGTTGCTATAATAGATAGAAGGGTGGTGAAAAAAGGGAACAAGGCTACAAGTCAAGTTTTAGTACAATGGGCTAATTTATTACCTGAAGAAGCTACATGGGAAGATTACAATTTCATCAAGTCTCAATTCCCAGGTTTTGATGAACCTTGAGGACAAGGTTCTGAAGGAGGATGGATTGTTAGGAATGAAGTTTTTTGAGTTTACAATTGAGTCCATGTCTAAGTTTAATTTATAGTTTATATTATGTCAATTGAGTCCCTTAGATTAGTATTGCTATTTCAATTATGTCCTAGAATATGTTAGTGGATTGTAGACATGTGTCAATCTTAGAGTATTATTAAGGAATCCAATGTCAGAATTGGGTATATGTATCCGTTGGTTGTACTAGTCATATTATGCAGAAATTGGAATTACTCTCTCTTCTCTCTCTTTCCCCTTTCTTCTAGCAAATACGCCATTTTAGCTTACAAGAGCTTCAGCTTTTGTAACACAGCTATGCCCGTGATTTAGCAGGTTGGGCTAGAATTTTTTGAGCCTATTTAAAAATGATGCTTTTAAGCCCTATCCGAGTAAGCCTGTGGCCCGTGAGGCTGGACAGGGCCGGCTCGTGAGCCTAAACAAAATATGCATTTAAAATCTATATATTATTAAAAGGAGAGGACAAAGCCTCTCCTTAAGTCAAGTGGTACCCTAAAAAAAGCCACATGACATATTAGTTACTATTTGGTTAGTTAGTTAATAATTAGTTATTATTTTTGAATTTAAATATCTATAAAAACTAAAAATAATAAAAAAACAAAAAAAACTACCATCTATATTATATTTAGTTAATAATTAGTTATTAGTTATTATTTTTTTGAATTTATGTATCTATAAAAAATAAAAATGATAAATATATATAAATATATATATATATATATATATATATATATAAAGAGAAGTAAATAATTATATGATGTCAAGTGGTATAACCATAAGACAACAAGTGAAAGCTCCAAGAAAGTTGAAACTTTAAAATTATTTTATAATAAAATCGAAATAAAAATATTAAAAAAATTTTAATTCAAATATATATCTATATTTATATATTGTTAAAAG
>MU785221.1:0-23557 GCA_026770625.1 Nicotiana glauca | reverse complement strand
CTAGCAATGGCGGTCTCTTCCGGTAGCTAACCGGTATCATATTGCCAACCTGTGGCCATCTGTACAATACATATAATCTTTCGGGCAAATAGGCCCCTTGCCTCTGATTATAGCTCGAAGTCCATTCACAATATGCCATGTATGATATGAACTTTGAATGCACACAACAGGCCATAACAAGAACTTAGCCAATCTTGGCTCATTGGTACACTTATTCTCATAATCTCATAATCACCTTTGTATCGCATACAATTATCTCGTGGAACCTCATATTTTTTTGAATAAGATTGAAAACTTAACCCGACTTTTAGAAAGATAACTTAACTCTGAAGATGTTCATAAAAAGCTTAAGGTGCTTCCTTAGTCCTTATACCTGATTTCTTGATAATTAGTAAAAGAAATAATTTCAAAAATATAGCGTTTTAATAGTTTAAACATAGAATTTATATTAGAGATTTTTGAAAATCGACGTGTTACTTTAGAAATTTTAAAATACACTTTAACAAGGAAGAATGACTGATCGAAAATACTAAATGCTTATATTTTGTTTATCCACATAACCCAAAGACGAATAAGAATTCATATATATAGATAAGAAAGCCGACAAAATGACATATATAGATGTCGAATACCTTATTTAGCCGAACGAGTGAAATATCAACCTAATAGAATCATGAAATACTTCAGCTAAAATCCCAATGCCTTTCACAGAAGGTCTTTCTAGCCGTAGAATAGTAAAATATCACATTTGGCGTCTTAGGAATTTCCAAGAATTCGTGCAAAAATGAATAATGGAGCTTAGCCTTAACATACCTTTCCAACGAACGTCCGAATTCCTGTAGTTCCCTCATGAAAGTCGTTCCTTACATCCTAAGCTTTGAAAATATGCAGCTTATACGCACCTATAAATAGTTTATAATTGAGTTTAAATCGGCAGATTCGCCATATGACCCTAACTTGACGAAACGTCCGTAGAACTTTGTAAAAACGATCATAAAAGAGTCCCAAGATGATTACCTTGGCAAACCAAGCATAAAGACTGAAGAACAACAAATTCCTATCTTCCAAAAATAGCTCCAAACATAGCTACTAGAAGGGGGAAACAATTGCAAAGCATAGAGAATGAGTTTCTAGGCACGGGGGCAAACTTTAACGGTAAAAATCACTAAAAACGCACCTTAATCACTACAGAAGACCATGGAACCCTGTCTTGAGCTTGCTCACTGTTTTGGGACTGAAATAAAATATTTTGAGGTCTTCAAAGTCGAGTTTACCGACTTATACCACTTGTTTAACCCGACCCGGTTCGCGACCCGGTTTCAGCCTGGACATTCCGGGGTAAAACAGTCATAACTTTTTACTCCATTATCCGTTTAATGTGAGGTTTGTTTGGTTGAAAACGAGACTCGTAGACCTTCGATTTGATAGGTTGTGGGTCTCATAACACTTTATATATTGGGACAAATAATCTGATACATTTGACCTAAAGTTTAGAAAATTTATTAGAGAAATTTATGATAACTTTTGCCGACCGTTATTTCTCAACTTGCTTGACTCCAAAACATAACATATGACCAATGTGATATTATATCCAATCATATATAACTAATATAACCGCACCACATTATTTATATTACGTAAGAGAAGAGAGAGAAAAAAATATGGGGTCTCACAGTCTCCCCCCTTAAGAGCATTCATCCGTGAATGGGTCAAGTCAATTCCTTGGTTTCATTTCTTTTCCGCTAATACGTTATTTGCGAGGATCTATTTGTTTCATTTTCAAAGCATAAATCAAATTCTGAAGATTCCAACTACTAGGCTTCGTATAGTTATATCGCAATATGAAATTTAAATTGCACTTTCAAGCCATTCAAAATCTAATTAGGTTGTTGTAAAGAAATAATTGCCAATTATTTAAATGCGACTCACCTTAAGTCGTAAATAGGTGGGGGTATTTCGTCCTCATTTCCTCCTCAGCTTCCCAGATCATTTCCTCGATATTGTTATTTCGCCATAAAACTTTCACGAAAGCCACTTCTTTAGTTCGAAGCTTTCTTACCTGCCGATCTAAAATAGTTATTAGTACCTCCGCATAAGATAAGTCTTCAGCGATGTGAATATCCTCAATGGGTGTAATACGTGAAGGATCTCCAATGCACTTTCGCAACATAGATACATGAAACACGGGATGGACTGCTTCCAATTTTGAAGGCAAATCAAGCTCGTATTCCACCTTACCAATCCTCCGAATAATCTTATACGGTCCAACATACCTGGGGCTGAGCTTCCCCTTCTTTCCAAATCGCATGACACCCTTCATAGGTGATACTTTCAGGAAAACCCAATCTTCTACATCAAACTCTAAGTCTCGTCGTCAAATATTTGCATAAGACTTCTGCCGACTTTGTGCTGTACGCAGCCGGTCTCTAATAAGTTTTAACTTTTCCATTGCTTGATGAACTAACTTAGGACCTAGCAACTCTGCTTCCCCGACCTCGAACCAACCGATCAGCGACCTACACTTTCGCCCGTATAATGCTTCGTAAGGGGCCATCTGAATACTAGCTTGGAAGCTGTTATTATAAGAGAACTCAATAAAGGTTGATGATTATACCAACTTCCTTTAAAATCTAGCACACAGGCATGTAACATATCCTCAACTGTCTAAATAGTACGCTCTGCATGTCCATCAGTTTGTGGATGAAAAGCGGTGTTAAGATTTACCTGCGTGCCTAGACCCTTCTGAAAAAATTTCCAAAAATGTGCTGTAAATTGAGCCCCTCGATCAGAGATAATAGATTATTGCACTCCGTGAAGGCGAACAATCTCTCGAATGTAAAGCTTGGCATAATCCTCAACTGAATATGTCGTCCTGACTGACAGGAAATGAGAAGATTTTGTAAGCATATCAATAATTACAAAAATAGAATCATACCTCCGTGGAGTGCGAGGCAAACCAGTGATGAAGTCCATATTTATCATGTCCCATTTCCATAATGGAAGTTCAATATACTGAGTTAAGCCTCCAGGTTTCTGATGTTCAGCTTTAACTTACTGGCATTTGGGACATTGGGCTACAATCTCTGCGATATCTTTTTTCATTCCATTCCACCAATAGATCTGTCGAAGGTCCTGATACATCTTTGTCGCTCCGGGGTGAACTGTATATCTAGAATAACGGCCCTCCGAGAGAATCTTGGCGCGGAGCTCTCTGACTGTCAGTACACATAAGCGGCCCTGGTATCTACGGACTCCATCTCCAGTTAGCTCATATAAAGGTTGTCGCTGCTGTGGAATACTTTCCCTCAGTTTTATAAGCTCGGGATCCTCATGTTATCGCTCTTTCACTTCAGTAACAAAAGAAGATTTTGTCGTATTCTGAACGAGAATGCGCCTACCCTCTGTATCTACCAAACGCACCGGCAAACTAGCTAGCTGGCATAGATATTTGGTCATCTTGACCTTATCAACTTCAACATGGCTTAGACTACCTATGGACTTCCGGCTAAGGGCATCATCAACAATATTAGCTTTGCCGGGATGATATAAAATATCAACATCATAGTCCTTTAGTAATTCTAGCCATCTTCTTTGTCGTAGGTTCATCTCCCTCTATTTAAATAAATATTGAAGGCTCTGGTGGTCGGTGAAAACATCAATTTGAACCGCATATAGATAACTCCGCCAAATCTTTAGGGAGAAGATAACTGCGGCTAACTCAAGATCGTGCGTAGGATAGTTCTATTCATGTTTCCGAAATTGTCTGGAGGTATATGCGATAACCTTACCATGTTGCATAAGAACACAACCTAGGCCAATTCTCAAGGCATCACAATATACAATATAACCCTCGTTGGCATCCGGAAGAGTCAAGGCATGTGTCGTCGTAAGCCTTTTCTTTAGCTCCTGAAAACTTTGTTCACATGACTCAGTCCATTGAAACTTATATCCCTTATGCGTCAGTTTCGTCAATGGTGCAGAGATAGAGGAAAATCCCTCCACAAACCTTCGGTAATATCCTGCCAAGCCTAAAAAGCTACGAACCTCTGTCGGATTCAAGGGCCTCGGTCAAGTCATCACAACTTGAATCTTTTGGCCATCAACCTTGATACCATCACCAATAATAACATGACCAAGAAAAGATACAGAAGTTAGGAAAAATTCACATTTAGAGAAGAGAGTCTGCAATACAGCTCGCAAGTGGTCCGCATGCTCGGTTTCCGATCGTGAATATATCAGGATGTCGTCAATAAACGCAATCACAAATTCATCCAAGAATGGTTTGAATACCCGGTTCATAAGATCCATAAAGGCTGTTGGGGCATTTGTAAGACTGAAAGACATGACAAGGAATTCAAAATGGCCATACCTCGTCCTAAATGTTGTTTTTGGGATATCGATATCCCTAACTCGTAGCTGATGATAACCGGATCGCAAGTCGATCTTCGAAAAGCAATTGGCACCTTGTAACTGGTCGAATAAGTCATCAATCCGTGTAAGAGGATAGTTATTCTTGATAGTGACTTTATTTAGTTTCCTGTAGTCAATACACATCCGCAAGGAGCCATCTTTCTTTCGAACAAAGAGCACCGGAGCACCCCATGGGGATGTACTTGTCCTAATAAAGCCCTTGTCGAGCAAGTCCTTCAGTTGTTCCTTCAATTCCCTTAGCTCTGCAGGAGCCATTCTGTAGGGAGGAATGGATATAGGCTACTGTCACACCTCCTTTTTCACTACACCCCCAGAAGGGTGTAAAATAAAGGGAGTTTTTTCAATTAAAGGACAATCGAAACAGGATTTATTTTTTATTAAAATTCAGATTTGTCACTTGGGAGATTTATGGTGTCTCAAGTCACAGGTTCAAATCCCGAATCGAGGAAAAGATTGACTCTGTATTACAGTCCGCGAACCAGAAATTCGGGTAAGAAATTATGTTAACCCGAGAGAAGGTGTTAGGCATTCCCGAGTTCCGTGGGTTTAGCACGGTCGCTTCAAGTTTATAATTGGCCTAATTATCTAGTTTTAATAGATGTTTTCACCTATGGTACAATTTTAACTTATTTACCGCTTTTAATTAATTTTAAAAAAAATTGAACGTCATCTAAAATATGTCCTTGTATCGCGTCACATGAAATGCACCCGCAATCTGAAACACATTTTTATTCAACTTTTTAGGATTTGGATTTGGGTCACATGAAATGCACACCCAAGTTTAAGGAGGTAATATTATTAAAATACGAGCCTAAAGCAACTACGCGTTATTAACTTTGCGAGAGCCATGAAAAATTCAACTAACGGCACATCTCAATTTTTAAAGATTAAAATTACTTAAGTGAGGGCCATGAGTTTTGATATTTTATTTGACATGGCACGCCTCAAATTATTCTAAAGGGTATTACTCAAGTGAAGCAAACAACAGATATTTATGAACTATTTTTCTAGACTACTTCGAGATTATTGAGACGCTTTGTACTGCAAACGGTCTATTTTATTAGTAACCTAAGATGTGCCAAGTGGAATCTCCTCATCAGATTCAAGTTCTAGTTTCTCCCCAACATATTCCATTTTTAGTCTAGCCTACAACTTATAATATCTTTAATTAATCAATGGAATATGCTCAAACACGAGCTATAGGATCAGCACACCAGAAGAGATCGCAATTGATATTCGTGTTATTAGTACAATTACAAGATTACAAGAAAAAGATCACGTGAAGAGACAATTTCAAACTTGTTTTGATCATCTAACACTATTTCTGCAAAAGAAAATAATATAAGAAAGGTAATTAAATATTCACAACATATTAAAATACATGCTACATACATAACAAAGCTGTACGAAATTTCCAATAAATAAATAAATAAAGTATACAACGACAACATATCCCACCTCTATCTAATGTGTATATTGTTCAGCTTGTTTTGATGGGAAATCTATTTACATATTAGATAAAAGATAAAAGAAGGTGCATCCTTTTGGAAGTAAATCATTTTGGTAAACCTTGCATTGTTACAGTACATCTTAACATAGTAATGTTCAAAAAAAATAAAAATTTAAACCTGCGGAACTAGCAATATCAGAGAAGCAAATGTAGAATATTTCTATTAGACAAATCATCCACTACCAATTGAGTATTAATTCAACTCTCAATCCAATTACTTTCTAATAACAGCATTAACATGTCAAACTTATCAAAGGATTTAAAATGAGAGTCAAAGCAATTCAGCAGTGAAACATCAACAAGTCGGCTAATAGAATTGTCCGCTTAACTTATTTATCTTATTGATACACAATCCAAAATGGGTCTCACAATAAATAAAATTTATGCAATCAGCTACTCTATATGCACGATCCAAGCAACTAAACAGAATATTGCTTGACCAAAGTTAGCATTAATACATAAACACAACTCATAACTTCTAAGGGTAATCAACTTAAGTTTATTTCAAGTAATGCAAGCCATGAATTAATTCATATATCAAAATAAACATTCAATAAAATCGAGGTTCATCCTCAAATCTTCCAACTTGGATTACATGCTCCAATTTTGAGCTTCAACATATGATTAAAATCCAAAAGGGTACCAGGAAGTAAGGATGAAACAGAAAGGTGAGGATTTCAGCAGTAACAGCAGCAATGTTGAGTTCAGATCCAAGGAAATAGTGCACCAAATCAGCTCAAAACCGTGAAATGCAACCCAAAATACCAAGGATCCAATTTCGGATTCACATTTAAACTGACAAACTCAAAATTCAAGCTAAATGACTAAAACTCAACCCATTTCTAGGTCCAAACAGTTAAGAAATTGATTCAAGGAGAGAAAAATTTAAGATTAGCAAATTCAAACTCAATAGAACATTGATAAAGTTTTCAGCTGTTTTCAGATATTTTTTTCCAGATTTTTTCTCTTAGTCTCTAAGGTCTGATCCCCTTTTTTTTATTATCAGCCTAGACCTCTCTTTTATACCTTAGTCCTGAACCCTTTCCAATCCCTTTTCCTTCTTTACACTTGTGTATTTCAGCTTTTTTAAATGTTCCCCCCATGTTATCTTACTTTCTAACTCTTAAAAGTACTGAACAGGGTGTCTTTTGCATTGTTGATCCCCTTTTTATTAAATTAATCGTTAGACTGATCCTACCAGGTGCTAGCAGCTTCTCAAGTAGGTAAAATACACCTTTTATTAAACAATTCTTAGGCTAATTCATCTAAATGGGCTCAGGTCTATATAATCAATACACATCCCTTTTAATATGATCCAACACATCAAGCATATACACATTAAAACAGATCTGGTTTAACCAATTTGCACACAAATACACCAACGATTCAAGTTTTCAACTACTAGTCATGAAGTCTAACATTTCTCAGCCGACCATATAAGAAATCGAGCAAATCATAACATGAAGAAAGCGACGAAACCCATAAAACTCCAATAGACTGGAGCAGCTATTTCAAACTTCCTAAAGTCATATGTTTAGTCTTATGATAACAACAGAATCCAAGCACAAACTGTTATGCTTGTTCCAAAGGAGTCAGAATGATTTAGGCTTCGACGAGCAGGCATACGACCCTAACAATTTAACTATGGCCTAAATATTTTGGCACTTAAAATCACTCATACTAGAAAATCAGAGAGCTAAACAGAAATCAAGAGAATATGCATCGCTGATTCAGACTCATTCAAACAATCCTAAAGCCGGATAAATCATTCATTTCAAATCAAGAAAATCTTAACCCAAGAGATAATTCAACACCATAAACAGCTAAAGGCTAAGCAATTCAAAACATAGGCAATCACCAGAATTCAAACAGTAAGGACGACATGTCAAATACCCTTCTCAAACACAAATCAGTACTGAACACTATTCCCAATTCAATTTCTACTGCAATTTTATCGAGGACCTATAGTTCAAGAAAACAAAATTCCCCGTGGCTCTTATCGTACTGTAACATCACCAAAATAGAACAAAGAAGGAATTAGGAAGTGAACCTAAAATTTCTTTCGATCAAATCTATTTGGAAACGATTACAAGCAGAAGAAGATTTGGCGACACACTTGAGAAGAAAAACAATTGTTGAAATCCGAGCTCCAACAAGAACAACGAACGAAACCTCAGCTGGAATCGCAACCTTGAACGGATGGAACTTCAATTACCCTCTACACGACCCAAACTCAGAAATGGCTCCAAACCTCGATGGCAACTAGTGAACGACAACGAATCCGAATCAACCTCTGTCCCTTCGCACTATAATTTTTTGCTCAATACTCTCACTGTTCAGTCACTATCCATGCGTGTATGCGCATCTTCCGATGAGTTTCAGTGAAAGAGGGTTGGGGTGTGGCTAGAGGTTGACGATGAAGAAGCAAGGGGAGGTGGGTCGTTTGGAGAAGACGGAGTCAGGGGACTGTCTTTGTGTGTCTGCGGCTCCTTAGGGTATTTTGGGTGTTCAAGAAATGAGGGAGGAGATTGAAAGGGGGTTCGTTTGGTTATGGGTGGGGTGGACCGGGTCAAAATCGAGTCGGGTCAGGATACGAGTTGTGGGTAAAATTGTGGACCCTTTGATCATCATTTTTAACGGCTGAGATGTGGTAACCCTGAAACGGCATCATTTGGTGGTAAGTGGGGAGACTGATTATTGGGGCGAGTGTTTGGGCTGGTAATGTTGGGTCTCGGGTGAATTTATTTGGGCCTCTTGAATTTTGGCCCAATTCCGGTTTCCTTTTCTTTTTTCTTTTATTTTCTTCCTAAATTATTTTCCAAAATTAAAAACCTAAAAATGATAAAACCAAACTAACTTAAAAATACTAATTAACTCTAAATAATAATAATTATCATAAACACTTAAATAATAAATCACACAATTAAACACTAACAATACAAAGTGCATTATTTTCTATGCTTTTCTTCATTTTATAAAATAAGTAATTTACTATTTAACTCAAAAATTAAAAAAAAAATTAAATCCTAAATGCAAATGCAACCTATTTTTGTATTTTCTTATTAATTGATCAAATAAACATGCACACACAAATGCAAACAATAACTGAAAATACCACAAAAATTTACAAAATTACACACAAAGGAAAAATTATTTTATTTTGAATTCTCTAGGAGTAATTTGCTCACAGCTGCCCCTTTTTGCCCGTAAACACGAAGAGTTTTTGTTCAAAGATAAAGTGAGTGGATACGAGCGATTTTTGCTCGTTTGAACACTCTTTGTAAAGCATCTTTTGAAAGATTTGACCAAACCTCTGCTTTAAAGGTTTCCTAAATATCCTTGGCTAAAAAGGAATCAGATCAATGTAGTTCAGGAAGTTTTGGTAGCTGGGACTACCATGAAGCTGTGATTTCATTCTTACTGTTGTTGTTGTTGTTGCTGCTGCTACTACTACTGCTTACTGACCTCCTTATTACACCATGCTAAAAAAATAAATGAGCTAGACTAAGCTATAGTCTATGAATTACAAAGATTTATTTTCAAACTTGTTCTTGCGACTGTTGTTGCCTTGTTGACTTGTATTTCCTCCGAAGTTCCTTTGTTGCTGTCTTGCATCGAATTCTTGAGAAGCTCTCCCCTCTTGTCAGGCGGATACCTGATAATTAATCCTGAAATGCTTCCTCTCTTCCTATGAAACTCGAATTGTTTTTCTTTCGAAACTTGAATCGTCTTCTTCTAAACATTGCTGTCTTCCCTGGTTTTCCACGTGGACACCTAACTTCAAAAACTTCAACTATTATTCCTTGTTCTCCAGGTGGACGCCTGACTTCAACTATCTTCAACTATTGTTCCTTGTTCTCCAGGTGGATGCCTGACTTTAACTATCTTTAACTATTGTTCCTTGTTCTCCAGGTAGATGCCTAACTTCAACTATCTTTAGCTATTGTTCCTTGTTCTCCAGGTGGACGCCTGACTTCAACTATCTTTAACTATTGTTCCTTGTTCTCCAGGTGGACGCCTGACTTCAACTATCTTTAGCTATTATTCCTTATTCTCCAGGTGGACGCCTGACTTCAAAATCTACAACTATTGCTCCTTGTTCTCCAGGTGGATGCCTGACTTCAACTATCTTCAACTATTGTTCCTTGTTCTCCAGGTACGCCTGACTTCAACTATCTTCAACTATTGTTCCTTGTTCTCCAGGTGGACGCCTGACCTCAACTATCTTCAATTATTGGTCCTTGTTCTCCAGGTGGACGCCTGACTTCAACTATCTTTAACTATTGTTCCTTGTTCTCCAGGTGGATGCCTGACTTCAACTCTCTTCAACTATTGTTCCTTGTTCTCCAGGTGGACGGCTGATTTTAACTATTGTTCCTTGTTCTCCAGGTGGATGCCTGACTTCAACTATTTTCAACTGTTGTTCCTTGTTCTCCAGGTGGACGCCTGACTTCAACTATCTTCAGCTATTGTTCCTTGTTCTCCAGGTGGACGTCTGACTTCAACTATCTGCACCTATTATTCCTTGTTCTCCAGGTGGACGCCTGACTTCAATCTCCAGGTGGACGCCTGACTTCAACTATCTTTAACTATTGTTCCTTGTTCTCCAGGTGGACGCCTGACTTCAACTATTTTTAACTATTGTTCCTTGTTCTCCAGGTGGACGTCTGACTTCAACTATCTTTACCTATTATTCCTCGTTCTCCAGGTAGACGCCTGACTTCAACTACAAACAAAAACAAAAGGAATTTTCTGCTCCAGTTTGATAGCTGAGTGCATCTGTGAGTGTTATATGAATCTTGTTACTAAATATCAGTAAGAATATGAAATATAAAACTTGAATTATACTCCCTTGTTTTTCAGGTGGGTGCCTGATCACCAAAACTTGAATTGTATTCCCTTATTCTCCAGGTGGGCGCCTGATTTCGACAAAAGTGGACAAAATAAAGAAAATTAAAATTTCTCCGCCATCAACAACATTTCCTACCCCTGTTTCAAAACACAGAAAAATCTTGTTAGTTTAGGGTGTGGTGATTGGTTGTGATACTCCTTCTAGGGATGGTTTTCCCTTCTCTCCTTTCCATACTTGGTTTTGTCCGACTGCCTTGACCTCGGTCAAGAATTTTTGACCCTCTGACCACTCCTTATCCATAAACTTCCCAACTTTTGCTTTCCACTTCTATTCTTCTTATCTGATCCCATGCCTTTCACGGAATCTTAAACCATTCCATTATTCAGATTTCCCAATGATGCCTTTTACGTCTCATCATACTATCGTCGACCAATCCTAGCCATACTTTGATTTGCACCATATTGAAACTGGTAGTAAGCTTTGAAATTCCTTCTTATTTAATAGAATCAAATTATCATTGAAAAAGCCTTAGCCAAAAGAAAAGAGATGCGATGATTTCAAAAGACAAAAATAAAAGAGAAAATCTTCCTTTAGAAGACCGTTTAAGGAAAGAAAAAAGACTTATCTGAATGGGATAACCGATCCCAATGATCATATTTTGCATTTTGGATAAATCAACCCATTCTATTCAATTCAATCAATTTCCAATTGTCTTGCTTTGCGCTTCAAGATTTCCACAACCCAATTCTTTGCTGAATCACCATCTTTGTTCTACTCGATGCCTCGACCGATCTCTGCCATCAGCCTTATCTCATTTTCCTCTTTCTCTATTCCTTGCTGCCTCATGGTACCCGTGAAGGTTTTCACCAGTAAGACTCTTATTTTAGATTTCTCTCATCTTTCATTGCCTTATAGTGCCCTTCAAGGGTTTTTACCACTAAGACTCTCTCATTTCTCTCATCTTTCGTCGCCTTACAGTGCCCTTATGGGTTTTCACTAATAAGACTCTCTCATTTTTCCATTTCCTTGCTTAAACTGAAGTGTTGCCCCTGGTATGAATCATCTTTACTTACTTGACTTGGCACCTCTTGAAGACTGATCTGGAGGTCTTTCTTTGGACATTAATATGGGTTCTTGGATATGGTTGGAAAGAAAAAGGGTATCAAAAGCTCAACCAAATTCAATGGGTTAGAATTACAACTTTTGGAACCAAATTTCTTTTTACAAACACAACTTCTGCCTCAGTTTCTTGCTTGGCGTTCTTTTGATTTTTGTTTAACTATGACCGAGCCGTGAAGCTGCCTATATATCCTCTAAAAGGAATCAGATCAAACGTAGTTCACCCAATTTTCCTTGTTGTTGCAATTTTTATTTTTACTTATTATCATATATTTTTTCTTTTTTGTATATATATATATATACATTCTCGTTGTTGATTCCAAAAGAGGGGTATGAAATAAAAATAGATAAGGCTCAAAGGGGGAAATAAAGGGTAAAGTGTTTAGATAGCAGAACTAATTGCCTTCGTCATTTCAGTCTTTGAAACAATGCCAAATACAAACAATCACAATAAATCAATGAAAATCATACATAGTATCTTTTGACTGCATCAGAATTAATGGACATATCTACACATTTTCCTTCGATGTCTATTAGATACAACGCACCATTGGATAACACTCTTGTCACAATGAACGTCCCTTGCCAATTTGGGGCAAACTTGCCTTTCGCTTCGGCCTGATTTGGAAGGATACATTTCAACACTTGCTGACCCACTTCAAACTTCTGGGGACGCACCTTTTTGTTGTATGATCTTGTCATTCTCTTTTGATATAACTAGCCATGACACACCGCTGCCAATCTTTTCTCATCAATCAAACTCAATTGCTCCAACCGGGTTTTGATCCACTCATCATCATTAATCTCGGCCTCGACGACAATTCGAAGGGACAGGATTTCAACTTTTGCCAGTATTACTGCTTCAGTTCCATATACTAACAAATAAGGAGTTGCACCTACTGAAGTACGAACAGTAGTGCGATAACCCAACAGTGCAAATGGTAATTTTTCATGCCATTGCATGGAACCTTCTACCATTTTCCTCAGCATTTTCTTTATGTTCTTGTTGGCCGCCTCGACTGCTCCATTCGCCTTGGGACGATATGGGGTATAATTGCGATGTGTAATCTCAAACCGTCGACATACTTCCTTCATCAAATTGCTGTTAAGATTAGCACCATTATCTGTGATGATTACCTTTGGGATTCCAAATCCACAGATGATATTTGATACTTCAACGGATCCAACAGTGAGATAAGTAGTATATGACGATAGATGATGTTTCAACTTTTGTGTTACCCAAGTTAGGGCGCAATACGTCCTCTCCAGGTGAGTGTACTTAACCCCATAAATGGTGAACTTCTTGTACTTATTGTTCTGGAGTCAGATAGATTTTTAGACTGGGCTAAGGATTCCTCATGCATGCCATGTCATTAGAACCAGCGTAAAAAGAACTGTAAAAATAGAAAATAAGAAAACAAAAATAAAAACATCAGGAATGACGAAGAAGAGAAATTTCATTTTATTGGAAATACAAGATAACAGGGTTTGCACAAACAGACTGAAAAAATAAAATCTGGATTACAACCCTGGAATAATCCAGACAAACTTGAAGGAAAATCAAAGCGAACTACCAAGACTCCTTCCTGGCTAGACAAAAATGAGTATCTTTCCAATTAACATGCTTGGCATCTTATCCACTCAGCTCCGCATCAATATTTCCAAGGCCATTACCAACTTTAATATCATCAGCTTTAATCAGCACGTTCCCAAAAGGATTTGCATGCTCCCTGCCATTGTCGTTGATCACGATTACCCCTTCGTGAATCATTATTTCTATTTCCTTTTCCAAAGAACGACAATTATCAATGCTATGCCCTTGTACATTAGAGTGATGCATGCATCGTACAGCAGGATCAAATCCTTTTGCATATGGGTCTGGAGTATAACCGATGAGCGGCTCAATCAGGCCGGAACACTTTAACTTTTCAAACAAACTTGCATAAGATTCTCCAAAAGCATTTTCTTTTTTCAGTAATCTTTTTATTTTATACTCTGGCCTCTGTTGGAACCTTTTACGGGCAGGTGGCTGATATGCTTGAGGAGGCGAACGAGACCTCTGTGGGAGCGGAGCGATCCATCGCGAGCCTTGAAGATGTGGAATATATGGTAGTGCAATGTGGATAGGATATCGGGGAAGTGATGGACGATTTTGGGAGTTCTATGGAGAGAAGTAGCAGTCGTGAGGATTAAAAGGATATCCACGGGGTCGATATGGAGGCTGAGGGTGTTTAGCAAGAACAACCATTGGACCTTGTCATTGGGGGGCTCAACAACATCTTTTCTGTTTATGGGAAGATTATCCTGAGCAACTTGTTCGCTCAATCTGAGCCAAAATTTCCTAAAACTTTCTTTAGGTTTCTCTTCTATCTGAGACATGGAGGAGTGATCTGGGATAATGTCTGTATTGTCCTGAAAGTTTGTCGCACAAAATCCTGAGCCATATCATCCCATGTATGCCACTTACCGACATCTTGATGATTATTCCATTCCAAAGCTGCCCCAGTCAAGCTTTTGCTGAAATATGCCATTAACAAATCGTCTTTCTTGCCAACATTCCTCATTTCCTTGCAATATTCCCTCAGATGGACTACCGGACCTCCACACTCCTCATTCAAGTTGAACTTTGGTTCTTTAAACCTAGCGAGCAGGCGGACGTCAGGGAGTGTACACAACTCTTGGTAAGACATGCTGCCTTGGTCTCTTATCCCTTGCACGTTATTTAAGGACCGTTCTATGTTCTTCAGCCTCCCAAAACTTGGAAGAAGAGTGATGGAGATACCAGGGTGATTGGGAGATGCCAAAGTTTGGGTAAGGACAACATTGGAGAAACCAGGTAGTGGTGTTGGTGGTGCCTTCCCAACCATCCAAGCCTGATACATGTTTGCTATGTGCTGTCTTAACATCCTTGCCTCATCAGCCAAACTAGTGTCATGTTCAACCAACCGCTTTTGTGTACCGATATCAACTAACCTAATTTTATTGTTATCTGCCATTGCCTTTTGGCGTCTAGGTTGTGGAGACGAGTCACTACCTCGGGAACCACAAACCAAACACCTTTCTGGATTTTGAAAATGAACAAAATAGGTGCGTCCTGTTAGCGTTAGGGCTTTTAACAGATAGGCAAACACACATTAGGGATGCAATGCGCCTAAGCAATTAACCATTTCTATTATGCATTTTCTTGGTTGCTTGTATCATCCCGGCTTTTCCTGTTTATGATTCCTCGCCCGTTTTTTTCTTTTTCTTTATTTATTTCTTATATTTTTATTTTCTTTTTTTATTATTTAATTTTATTTTGGTTGTGGTCGAATCCTATGGAGATTTCCTACGTATCATATCCCCGCATGAATCAGACCGGGCGTAGTTCGGGCAGATAAGTGCAAAATGACTAATAAAAAATTTTTTTTGGATTTTTTTCTTCAAAATTTTCATAAAAGAAAAATGTGTTTATTATAACGACACATTTTATTACAAGATTAACGGACTTTGAAAGACTTTAACATCAAAATGACAATACAACCTAAAAATAGACTAATAGACTGTGACTTAAAAATACTTTTTTTTTTTTTAAAAATATCATTGTTTCTCAAAAATTTCATAAAAATATTCGGTCTTGTCAATACGGCCTTTCAGCACTTCGAAGAAGATTAAAGGCTTTGTTTGCTAACCGGCAAAAAAATTTGAGAAATGACCAAAGGTGGTTGTTCTCGCAAAAACGGTCTTCCGGCGTCCTTTTGGGGACATTCAGCTATTTTGGACAAGAATGACATCACCTTACTTACGGCAAAACTGTGATATTTATTTACCCCTAATTTTTCAGAATAGTTGAGCCCATTGGGGGTTGCTTACGTATCTCACATCCGGTGAGAATCAAACTTACGTAGTTCTGCCATTTCGACCAATTAGTTTTCTAAAACCAAAACAAACATTTATAGCAAAATTCTTTTTTTCCTTTTTTTTGAAATTTGCGCAGAGTCTCATCATTTTTGGACACTGTTTTTCAAAACGAGCATTTTGTTATATTTTTTTTTCAATTCTCTTCCCATTTTTAAAAACCGATCAACATGCAGATCCGAAGCAAATAAATGCACAAGTAGCAAGTAAGATGCATCAGGATGGTTTCTTTATTTTTGGTACACCTATCTTAAACAGACCCAACCTCTATGTTGAGTCTCCAAAGTCAAATGTACATGATGCAAACAAACGTTCCTACTAGGGATCTGGCATGAAGCTGAGTTATTCTAAGTTCAGCACTTGGGTTTACTGTTCTAGACCTGGCTTACCCGAGCGGACAACTCGAGCCGGGAGGGGGGGGTGGGGCAGCGTACCGGGATACAGAAGCTCTGCCGGCTTAGCAACTTGTCCGAACCTCGTTCTAAATGGGAAAAGACCCTAAACAGAAGAGAATTCACACGAAATGCACCCTTTTCCATGATGTAGAAGACTCAGAGAGAGGAAGGATTCGTAACAATTTATATACAGTTCACCAATATCAAAGCGATAAAAAGCAACATTTAGCACATTAGGCCTAAACATGTGAATAAATCCAGATAATAAATAAAGCCAAATATAACAAGTATTCTAAGCTTGAATTTCTAACCCTGAACCAGTGGTTCTGGGTTAATTTCCCCAGCAGAGTCGCCAGAGCTGTCACACCTCCTTTTTCACTACACCCCCGGAAGGGTGTAAAATAAAGGGAGTTTTTCCAATTAAAGGACAATCGAAATGAGATTTATTTTTTATTAAAATTCAGAGTAGCCACTTGGGAGATTTATGGTGTCCCAAGTCACAGGTTCAAATCCCGAATTGAGGAAAAGATTGACTCTGTATTACAGTCCGCAAACCAAAAATCCGGGTAAGGAATTCTATTAACCCGAAAGAAGGTGTTAGGCATTCCCGAGTTCCGTGGGTCTAGCTCGGTTGCTTCAAGTGTTATAATTGTCCTAATTATATGGTTTTAATACATGTTTTAACCTAGGGTACAATTTTAACTTATTTACCGCTTTTAATTAATTTTAAGGAAAATTGAACGTCGTCTAAAATATGTCTTTGGATCGCGTCACATGAAATGTACCCGCAATCCGAAACACATTTTTATTTAATGTTTTAGGATTTGGATTTGGGTCACATGAAATGCACACCCGAGTTTAAGGAGGTAATATTATTAAAATACGCGGCTAAAGCAACTACGCATTATTAACTTTGCTAGAGCCATAAAAAATTCAACTAATGACACATCTCAATTTCTAAAGATTAAAATTACTAAGTGAGGGCCATAAGTTTTGAGATTTTATTTGACATGGCATGCCTAAAATTATTCTAAAGGTTATTACTCAAGTGAAGCAAACTACAGATATTTATGAACTATTTTTCTAGACTACTTCGAGATTATTGAGAGGCTTTGTACTGCAAACGGTCTATTTTATTAGTAACCTGAGATGAGCTAAGTGGAATCTCCTCATCAGATTCAAGTTCTAGTTTCTCCCCAACAGATTCAATTTTTCAGTCTAGCCTACAACTTATAATATCTTTAATTAATCGATGGAAGATGCTCAAACATGAGCTACAGGGTCGGCACACCAGAAGAGATCACAATTGATATTCATGTTATTAGTACAATTACAATATTACAAGAAAAAGATCACGTGAAGAGACAATTTCAAACTTGTTTTGATCATCTAACACTATTTCTGGAAAACAAAATCATATAAGAAAGCTAATTAAATATTCACAACATATTAAAATACATGCTACATACATAACAAAGCTGTACGAAATTTCCAAAAAATAAAATAAAAATAAAGTATACAATGACAACATATCCCACCTCTATTTAATGTGTATATTGTTCAGCTTGTTTTGATGAGAAACCTATTTACATATTAGATAAAAGATAAAAGAAGGTGCATCCTTTTGGAAGTAAATCATTTTGGTAAACCTTTCATTGCTACAGTACTTCTTAACACAGTAATGTTTAACCAAAAAAAAAAAAATTAAACCTGTGGAACTAGCAATATCAGAGAAGCAAATATAGAATATTTCTATTAGACAAATCATCCACTATCAATTGAGTATTAATTTAACTCTCAACCCAATTACTTTCCAATAATAGCATTAACATGTCAAACTTATCAAAGGATTTAAAGTGAGAGTCAAAGCAATTTAGCAGTGAAACATCAACAAGTCGGCTAATGAAATCGTCTATTTAACTTATTTATCTTATTGATACACAATCCAAAATGGTTCTCACAATAAATAAAATTTATGCAATCAGCTACTCTATATGCACGATCCAAGCAACTAAACAGAATATTGCTTGACCAAAGTTAGCAGTAATACATAAACCAAACTCATAACTCCTAAGGGTAATCAACTTAAGTTTATTTCAAGTAATGCAAGCCATAAATTAATTCATATATCAAAATAAACATCCAATAAAACCGAGATTCATCCTCAAATCTTCCAACTTGGATTACATGCTCCAAGTTTGAGCTTCAACATATGATTAAAATCCAAAAGGGTACCTGGAAGTAAAGATAAAACAGAAAGGTGAGGATTTCAGCAGTAACAACAATAGAGTTGAGTTCAGATCCAAGGAAATAGTGCACCAAATCAGCTCAAAACCGTGAAATGCAACCTAGGATACTAAGGATCCAATTTTGGATTCACATTTAAACCAACAAACTCAAAATTCAAGCTAAAACTCAAACCATTTCTAGGTCCAAACAGTTAAGAAATTGATTCAATGATAGAAAAATTTCATATTAGCAAATTCAAACTCAATGGAACAGTGCTAAAGTTTCAGCTGTTTTCAGATCTTTTTTTTCCAAATTTTTTCTCTTAGTCTCTAAGGTCTGATCCCCTTTTTTATTATCAGCCTAGACCTCTCTTTTATACCTTAGTCCTGAACCCTTTCTAGTCCCTTTTCCTTCTTTACACTTGTGTATTTCAGCTTTTTTAAATGTTCCCCCCATGTTATCTTACTTTCCAACTCTTAAAAGTACTGAACATGGTGTCCTTTGCATTGTTGATCCCCTTTTTATTAAATTAATCCTTAGACTGATCCTACCATGTGCTAGCAGCTTCTCAAATAGGTGAAATACACCTTTTATTAAACAATTCTTAGGCTAATTCATCTAAATGTCTTCAGGTCTATATAATCAATCCAGATCCCTTTTAATATGATCCAACACTTCAAGCACATACACATTAAAACAGACCTGGTTTAACCAAATTGCACAAAAATACACCAACGATTCAAGTTTTCAACTACTAGTCGTGAAGTCTAACGTTTCTCAGTCGACCATATAAGAAATCGAGCAAATCAGAACATGAAGAAAGTGATGAAGCTCATGAAACTCCAAGAGATTGGAGCAGTTATTTCAAACTTCCTAAAGCCATATGTTTAGTCTTATGATAACAACAGAATCCAAGCACAAACTGTTATGCTTGTTCCAAAGAAGAGAACAGAATGATTTAGGCATCGACGTGCAGGCATACGACCCTAACAATTTAACAATGGCCTAAATATTTTGGCACTTAAAATCACTCATACTAGAAAATTAGAGAGCCAAACAGAAATCATGAGAATATGCATCACTGATTTAGACTCATTCAAACAATCCTAAAGCCGGATAAATTGTTCATTTCAAATCGAGAAAATCTTAACCCAAGAGATACTTCAACACCATAAACAGCTAAAGGCTAAGCAATTCAAAACATAGGCAATCACCAGAATTCAAACAGCAAGGACGACATGTCAAATACCCTTCTCAAACACAAATCAGTACTGAACACTATTCCTAATTCAATTTCTACAGCAATTTGATCGAGGACCTATCGTTCAAGAAAATGAAATTCCCCGTGGCTCTTATCGTACTGTAACATCACCAAAATAGAACAAAGAAGGAATTAGGAAGTGAACCTAAAATTTCTTTCGATCAAATCTATTTGGAAACGATTACAAGCAGAAGAAGATTTGGCGACACACTTGAGAAGAAAAACAATTGTTGAAATCCGAGCTCCAACAAGAACAACGAACGAAACCTCAGCTGGAATCGCAACCTTGAACGGACGGAACTTCAATTACCCTCTACACGACCCAAACTCAGAAATGGCTCCAAACCTCGATGGCAACTAGTGAACGGCAACGAATCCGAATCAACCTCTGTCCCTTCACACTCTAATTTTTTGCTCAATACTCTCACTGTTCAGTCACTATCCATGCGTGTATGTGCATCTTCCGGTGAGTTTCAGTGAAAGATGGTTGGGGTGTGGCTAGAGGTTGACGATGAAGAAGCAAGGGGGTGGGTCGTTTGGAGAAGACGGAGTCGGGGGAGGGGGGGTTGTCTTTGTGTGTCTGGGGCTCCTTAGGGTTTTTTGGGTGTTCAAGAAATGAGGGAGGAGATTGAAAGGGGGTTCGTTTGGTTATGGGTGGGGTGGACCGGGTCAAAATCGGGTCGGGTCAGGATACGAGTTGTGGGTAAAATTGTGGACCCTTTGATCATCATTTTTAACGGCTGAGATGTGGTAACCCTGAAACGGCATCATTTGGTGGTAAGTGGGGAGACTGATTATTGGGGCGAGTGTTTGGGCTGGTAATGTTGGGTCTCGGGTGAATTTATTTGGGCCTCTTGAATTTTGGCCCAATTTCGGTTTCCTTTTCTTTTTTCTTTTATTTTCTTCCTAAATTATTTTCCAAAATTAAAAACCTAAAAATGATAAAGCCAAACTAACTTAAAAATACTAATTAACTCTAAATAATAATAATTATCATAAACACTTAAATAATAAATCACATAATTAAACACTAAAAATACAAAGTGCATTATTTTCTATGCTTTTCTTCATTTTATAAAATAAGTAATTTACTATTTAACTCAAAAATTAAAAAAATTAAATCCTAAATGCAAATGCAACCTATTTTTGTATTTTCTTATTAATTGATCAAATAAACATGCACACACAAATGCAAACAATAACTGAAAATACCACAAAAATTTACAAAATTACACACAAAGGAAAAATTATTTTATTTTGAATTCTCTGGGAGTAATTCGTGTGAGGAAAAAATCACGTGCTCACAGCTGCGTATAAGGAAGCAAATCTATAGCGAAATCGATTTCCCTTTCGGGAGGAATTCCTGGAAGCTCGTCAGGGAATACCGTCGGGAATTCATTCACAATAGGAACTGACTGAAGAGTCACTGGCGCCTTATCTGTATCCCTGAAATGAACCAGATGGTATATACAACCTTTAGCAATAAACTTCCGACCCCTAAGGTATGAAATAAACTTACCCATGGCATGGCTGCATTACCTTTCCATTCAAGGACAGGCTCACCAGGAAAATGAAATCGGACCAACTTTGCATGACAATCAATATTAGCATAACAAGCTGCCAACCAATCCATACCCATAGTGACATCGAAGTCTGGCATAACCAATTCAACTAAATCAACAGAGGTTGGACGATCATTAATTAACACTGTACAACCTTGATAGACATGATTAGCTACAATAGAGTCGCCAAATGGCGTAGACACCTCAACTGACTGTGGCAACAACTCAGATCTTATGTCAAGATTACCAACAATAAATGGAGTAATATATGAAAATGTAGAGCCGGGATCTATCAATGCATAAATGGCATGAGAATGTATTGTCAATATACCTGTGACAACATCTGAGGATGCCTCTGAATCCTGTCGGCATGTGATTGCATAAAAGCGGTTCTGGCCACCGTTAGAACCCGAGGTGTCTCCTCCACCTCTCCCCCTACCACGACCCTGAGTAGACTGTGGACCTGGTCGGGAGCACGGACTGAGGGCGAAGAGGTTGTTGCATATCCTGAAGCCTGAGCTGATGTACTTCTGCCTAACCCCGAGCACCGGCTAATAAAATATCCTGTCTGCCCATAATGATAACATGTATTAGAACCCTGTCTACACTGCCCGGTATGCAGCTTACCACACTGAGTACATGGTGGAGTAGGTTGTCTCATTTATGCGGAACGCTCCTGTCGACGGCCCTCAGGTTGGCCTGAGCTCTGCCCCGGTCTTGACTCAATATAACGATCAAACCGTTGGCCTTGCATCTGTGGTGGGAAACCACTTACTAACCGAGGTGGATATCGATGGAGTGGGGGCCTAGAATCACTTTGTGGCTCCCTATTAGACCCCATAGTACGAGCCCTCTTGCTCTGCTCCCTATCCCTACGAGTATCACGAATCCGACAGAAAATGTCCTCTGTAGTCTGAGCGAAAAACTGTATGCGAGAAATATCTACATCATCCGATAGGGATGCCACCCTACAGTTTCTAATCAAATGATCCCCCAAACCATCAACATAATGATGAACTCTAGCCCTCATGGTACGTACGATATCTGGTGCATACCTCGCCAAAGAATTAAACTTATGGCTATAATCACTCACACTCATATCCCCCTACTTCAGGCTAAGAAATTGGTCAATACGGGCCTCCTGAACCTCCCTTAGAAAATAATGGGCTAAAAAAAAGCCTCAGAGAAGTCCTCTCACTCTGCTGGCAGAGCATTGGGTCCTCTAGATCTCTCCCATGCCTCATACCACAGGACAACTACATCACGTAGTCGAAAAGAAGCCAACTCCATATCCTCGGTGACAGAGGCATGCATCACCCTCAATATTCTATACATATGGTCTATAAAGTCCTATGGATCCTCAGTGGAACTGGATCCTATAAATAATGGAAGGTCCAAGTGAAGAAACTCTCGTACCGTCGAGCTTCCTGTCTGATCTCTCCGGGAATCTGCTCCTGACTCAAGCTATCGATCATGAATATAAACGATCCTAGTCAGCAACTGAACTGCCTCCCTCATCCCCTGCTCCCCAGTATCTGATGGGGGAACAACATGTGTTGGAGGTCCTGTGTCTCTAGCTGCCTTAGGTACTAAAGGAACTGGTGAGGCTGGGGGTACTACATCTCCCTGGTCTCCAACAAGTGCTGGGGAAGCTGAAACCAGGGCTACTGGAGACTCACTGTGTGCCTCTAAGGGAAATTTGTCCCTCTGACCGGTAGGTAACGACTGGTACCTTCCCCCGGATCCATACCTATCTCTCGATGTGCCATCTCCTGAGTGAAGGTAGCCTGTTAGATAAGAAAAACAAAGCACGATTTAGATTTCATATGTTCTTATAACTTTTTTCTATAGCACGATCTATTAATTGAAAAAAAAACTTAAACATTCATAAATGCCTCATAGCCTCCTGATTATAAGTGTGGTGCACAACACACCCATAAGCAAGACTCTACTAGAAATGGCTTGTGGATTCCCTGGGATACGACCTGCTCTGATACCAAGTTTGTCACGCCCCAACCTAGGGGAGGCACGACTGACACTCGATACTGTATTCGATCGAGTTAGCCACTAAACATACTAGCTAACTAAATTGGGGCCTAATAGATCGGGCATTACAACATCTGAAATACTAAGCCTGGACAATTAAGGTCATGACCTAAATAACAATAAGCCATATAAACCAAGGTAGACAAGACAAAATAATAAAGTACTAGCTGACCGACGAGGCCACGATTTGAGACATATATGTCTACACACACACACACACACACACACACACACACACATATATATATATATATA
>MU785216.1:1907-39343 GCA_026770625.1 Nicotiana glauca | reverse complement strand
AAAATGAAATAAACAGAAGAAAAAATGAAATAAAGAGCAAAATCGGATTGGCCAGTCTAAAAATAACCCCAAAACCAGGCCCAAAGCACGCCCTGACCCGGTCCAATCTAGCCAACCTTAGAGACATGTGGAACGACGCCATTTCGGCGTCTCAAATCTCAGCCGTCCATCCCAATCAATCCAACGATCCTCATCCCATCTCCCCAACCCGTCTCACCAACCTGACCTATTCCCCAAACCCATCCGGTCCCAAAGAAGGCCAAACGACACCGTTTGGTTTAGTCGATTGATCCAGGCCATTTATCTCAAATGATCTAACGGCCTGGATTGATTCACTCACTGCGTATATAATTAACCAAACACACCCAGTGCCCCCAAGCCAAACCCCCCTCCGTCTCTAACATTCAGAAACGCCCCAAACCCTCCGCCGTCAACCACCCACCGGAAATCGCCTCACGTCGGTTTCGGTGGTCCAATGACCCCTGTTTTTACACCCTGAACTCCCCTCAACCTCCCCATTCCAACCATCATAATAGATAACTTCGAATCCCAGCCAACATCTTCGAATCTTCAATTGAAGATCGGTCAGAAACCCAAGCCTACCCAACGACCTCCAAAGTTACACCATCACCTCACCTCAACCTCCCCATCACCGTGCTAACCTCAGCTCCCTTCGAATCAGACCCAGGTGTCTCGAATATCCATTTGACCATAAGAACCCTAGCGCCGCCCTAAAAAACCCTGGTGGCGGCGCCATCACCAACCCTTCCCAAAGTTGCACCAATTAATCACCAGACTACCCTCATCCCAAAACCCATATTAGTTTGGCTCGAATCATAGCGGAGCTCGTCGAATCTTAGTTCGACTGAATGAGACTTACAGAGTCAAGCCTGGAATCAAGCCAAGGTAGGAAGATTGAGGTCGTCATCGACCTTAGTCATGTGTTCTCAAGTCGAGAACACTCGATTAAGGCCCATGTCGATTTCAAGTTCAAATCAAAGTTTCGACTAGAACGAATGGGAATTGGGAATAATTTCTAAGGTATTTTCTGTTTCGTTAATTTCTCTTTTTGTTGTTTTTATTGTTTGTTTGATTAATTTTTCGTTATTTCTTTCAATTACCTCCTCTCCTCTTCTCTTTTTCTTCTCTTTGTTCTGGTTTCCGTTGATTGTGTAAAGCCGTGTTCATCTATATTTGTAATTTGTAAGTTCTTTGATTTCTGGTTTGAATTAAGCTTATGTTGAAAAGCCGTTTGTAATTTGGATATAACTTCTGTTTGTATCAATCCTGGATTATTGCACGTTAAATTCAATTCCACTTGTTGCTGAGAAACGTCTTTTGACAATGAAATGGTAAAATTGCTAGGATCAATAATTGTTGCCCTGTGATTTGTTCATCACAAATATTGGAAGTTGATTGGTCAGTTGAATGTCTTGAATCTGTCTTGAATCTGTATGCTTTCAATTGTTATATGAACCTGTGTTGTGAATCTGTTAACCAGCCTAGGCTTTAATCAACTTAGGATTAAACCAAACACATGAAGTAGTATGCTGTGATTTTGAAATTATGATTGATTAAGAATCAGATTTGATTTTGATTTAAATTCAGTTCAATTAGAATTCAGCCTTAGTCATTCAGTTGTTAGGGAATTGGTTATAGCTGATAGGTTTAATGCAAATGGGAAGGGATTTTAGGGGTATTTTCAGTAGTTCACAGTAGGTTCAGGGGGTATTTTGGGACTTAAAAATTTGGAGAATTGTTTATGTTGAGTGCCCTGCCCACTAAGCTAGTAAAATAAGGCATTTGTGGGGAACAAAACATAATGGGAAGGTAAAGGGACTGAAATGTGCATTATCTATTTAAAAAAAAGGGCACTAAGTATAATGGTTGATTAAGAATTGAAAGAATCTGATGGTGGATTATGCACTAATTGAATGCTTATTAAAAGGCTGGAGATTAGAATAAAGGGACACAGATTCATATTGAAAAACCAAGAATTTGACTCTGCAAAAAGCAGTGGAGGATTCTAAAAAATATAGAAAGATAGACATACAGAGAGTCCAAAAGAATCAGAGAGAGAGAACATTCTGATAAGAAATCTTAAGCTTGAACATTGAATACATAGAGATAGAAAAAAAAGAGGTCTTTGATCAGAAAGCTAAAAAATCAGTCTGTTTTTGGAGTCCTAAAAATCGTTCTTTAGAGAGCATTCTTGAAAACTTTTAAAACTAAGTTCTCCCTACAGTTTGAGAGAGATTTGAGAGAGTATTAAAGCTGTAAAAAACAGAGGGAAATGTTGGAAGTCTCACTGTTCCATTGAGTTCTTGTTTCTACTGGTTCAATTTTGAGTCTATGTGGGTTCAAATTAGTGTGTTTTAGCTTCCTATTGTTGTTACTTCTTCGTCACTCAATTCTGGGCTCTTGTGGTGTTGATTTGGGTTTCAACTTGCCCTGTCGTTGCTAGCTGTACTTTGCTATGGTTGCTGCTGATTCTTTGCCATAGCTGACTTCTTCTCCTTCTTCTGGTTGAACTTCCATTTCCAGGTATTCTCCTTGGCCTTGTATGAACTACAAAGGATCCATGTAATTTGATTTGAAGATCAAATGAAGAAATGTGTTCGAATTGGTTGCTGAATTTATTTGATTTCTGTTTGGTTTCTATATGTGAAATAGTCCTATTTTAGTGAATGATGTACTCGTGATTGAAGAAAACTTTTGTTATAATAGACAAGTGATTAATGGCTGTTAATTGAATTTTAGTTATAGCCCTATGATATGTAGTAACATGACTGAATCCATGTGATACTCGTATTTGGAAATTAGAAACGGAGTAGTAACAATGGTTCAGAGTAGCTTGAATCAATCTGAAAACATTAAGTTGCCTTATGTGATTAAGTCGTGTGTCCAGTTTGTTGTTCACCTTTAGTAAAGGCTATGATTTGGCCAGTAGTTAAACAGGTAGTTGATCAATACTTTAATCGATTCAAGTAAGGGAATATGGTCCTTCTTTGTTTTTTTAATTGTTGAACATTTTGAATAATCTGAAGTAAGGTCGGTGGGTAATTGTTCAATTCAAACCACTGTTTGGTCTAGCGATTTGGGCTTAACAACCCTTTGCAGATGTGAAGGCCACAGCTTTCTCCCAACGAGTGGCCCAGGTTAGTCCCAGTTCCTTCCTCGCTTGGGCCTCGGCCATGACCTGCAATTGGCCAGTCTTTTGATATAGACTTGGGTACAATTTTCCTGCTGGTTTGCTTTAATCTAGTAACAAATTAATTAGGACTTCTTCTCTTATTTTAGAGACAAATAAAAAATAGCAAATCATAGCCGCTTTAGGTTTGACCCTTTTTAAATAATAAATGAGACGAGCCTCGTCAAATAAAAATGCATATTGTGGGTCCTCATGAATGTATATATTAAAAATACTATAGAACTTGGAATGGGTCATTTAGCAAATTTCCCGGCCTTCCCCAAAATAATAACGTGCTAGTCACTTTAGGCGCGCTTTTTTAATAAATTACTTTCTTAAACTCGGGTGCACATTTATGTGACCCAAATCCAAATCTCAACGGAGTTGAAATATGTCAATAACCACGGGTACATTGATGTGACGTGGTTCGAGATGTATTTTCACGACATTGCAATTCTCATTAAAAATAATAATAAATGTTGTTCAAAGTTAAAAGCACATAGTTAAAAACATCTATTAAAAATCAGATAATTTAGCCAAATATAAAAGTTGAGCGACCGTGCTAGAACCACGAAACTCGGGAATGCCTAACACCTTCTCCCGGGTTAACAGAATTCCTTATCCGGATTTCTAGTTCGTAGACTGTAATATAAAGTCAACTGTTTCCTCGATTCAAGATTCAAACCGGTGACTTGGGACACCATAAATCTCCCAAGTGGCGACTCTGAATCTCTTAATAGTAAATCCCGTTTCGATTGTCCTTTAATTGGAAAAAATCCCTCTACTATACCCTCCGGGGTAGGAAAATGGAGGTGCGACAATCGCGACCATACCAGAAGCAACAGTTTTTCCCGACACAAAAATGAGCATAACTTCCTCATACAATGTCCAAATTTGGTGATTCTTTTTTCTATGGATCTGTAATTATGATACAGATCTAAAGATTAAGTACAAACTGAATTTGGAGCTCATTTTCTTAATATGGTATCCTTTATTCCCAAAGAAACAACGTTGAAATATCAAATAAGAGCGTAATACAACCCGAAACACACCCTAGGCCTTCGGGACCCCGTCTACACACACAAACAAGTCATATAACCTAATGCGGACTTGCTCGAGGTCTCAAATCATAAAAAACAATGCTGAAACGATGAGTCACACCACGAATCGAGCTATGAACTTCCAAATTTTCCAACTTCGAAAACTTATGCCAAAACCAATCAAATCAACCAGGAATGACGCCAATTTTGCAAAAAAGTCCAAAATGGCATAACGGAGCTGTTCCAACTCTCAGAATTACATTCCGACCCCAATATCACAAAGTCAACTATGGGTCAAACTTCTCCATTTTCAAAACTTAAACTTTTCCAACTTTTGCTGAAACGCCTCAAATTACCCTACGGAACTCCAAATCCGAATCCGGACGCACGCCTAAGTCCAATCCCCATACGAAGCTGTTGAGATCACCTGAAACCCATTCCGGGGCCGTTTACTCAAAAGTCCAATTCCGTCAAATTCTCACCGTTTAAACTTCCAAAACTAGTTTTCTTCTTCAAATTTGACTCTGAATCATCCATTAACTGAATTCAACCATGCACACAAGTCGATACACATATTATGAAGCTGTTCAAGACCTTAAGCTACCGAATGCAGCTTTGATTCACAAAACGACCGGTCGGTTCATTACATCCTCCCCCTCTTAAAACCAACGTTCGTTCTCGAACATGCCAAGATTCGCCTCGAAGTCCTCAAGTTCCTGAATGAACACTTCCAACATACACCCGCAGGTGATCCCACATCACCCCAATCCACATAAACCTGAAGACATCATCTTAATTGAAAATTTAGCCTTTCCATCAATACCAATAAGTCTTTGAGCTAGAATGCTTCCAAAGACCTGATTCTAAATCCATACCCGGTATCAGTCTCGGCCAGCTACATCAATTCGTGCCAATACCCATATAGTACAACCTTACAACATGACACATCACACATAGGCCCACAGTAATATAGTTGATCGCAATATTCGCTCGAAACCAAATTCAGCACTGGCCCTAAGCCTCATATTCAATAGGGACCCGTTTAAAACCTCCACAACATTGGTGATGATACAATAACCACGAAACATAACTAAACACCCGAATCACCAAATCACAGCTAATACCAATGGGTACACACCCGTCAAGCTAAAACTCAAGAAGCACAGAATGAAAATGACTGAATAGGAAAGGGAAAACACACAAGGAACTATTAAACAAGCCCGACAAACACAAATTTTTCTATTAATCCTAATCTACAAAACAATCTAACAAGAAAGAATTAAAGCATATAAAGAATCATGAGGATCTCATACTGATATAACTCCCACCGCGGTACACAGCCCGGTCTCAACACATCAAATCATATGAAATCACGAGGGTTTTGCCCTCAACTCTGAATCACAACTAGGATATACATCAAACCAATTAGAGCCTCTCGCTAAATCAATTCTGCCACAATTTACAACAAGTGTTGACTCCTACATAGATGGATCATAAACATCATGGCTCGTAGCAAAAAATACTCATAAATCTCATCAAGCCTACCGAAAACGACAACATGAATTTACTACTAGTCTCATAACTCTCAACAATGAACCAGACAGACGATAGACATGTGATATCACTCATAAATCCTCCTAACAGGGCAACACATAAACAAAGTACTAATCATCAAATTGCGCCTATAAGTGGAGCAACAAATAGGGAAACTCGCCTCGATAAGCAGAACTGTAATGAGCTACGGATAACGCTCCTCTTTAATAAGTCAAAATCATACCTGAAATGACATCATCTGGTGTAGTGGACTTAAACCTACTATATGAAGCACATCAATGGGCTGGGCCTCCCACTCTTTTTTGCCCTCTACTCACCTGAATACCTCGTTGTGACACATCGGCCCGAAGCCTGGGACAATCTCTAACCATATGGCTAATATCTCCACACTCGAAGCAACCTCACTGCTGACGTGACTATAAGAACTATGCAGTACGGGTACTCCGAGACCCATGAACACTTGAATCACTATGCAAATCCTGAAGCGCAAACTAAACTGGTTGACCCATAAAACCTCTACCATGTTGCACCCTACCTCCAAAATAAGGACCAGTAGGTCTCCCCAGCTTATGAGGCCTCCTTGCCTCCCCAACTCTCCTGATCTCGTCTGCCCTCTCTCATGGCCCCGCTTGTCCTCTCTCTCCGGGCCTCGCCTGACATCTCTCTCTCTCGCCAACATGCCCTTTGCCCTTCTATCAATACTCTCGGTCTACTGATTTGAAATATTTATCTCCAATTCCCAGGCCATGCTAGTCCTGATGCTGGTATGGAGTCCCTCAATAAACCAGCGGACCCTCTCCCGGACCGTAGAAACTAAGGTCGATGCATGTATGGAAAATCACTAAATCTGACAGTGTACTGTGTTACTGATATAGTGCCGTGGTGCACTTGCTCAAACTCCACACGCTATGCATCTCGGAGGGACTGATGTATGAATTCTCTTAGGAACATATCTAAAAACTGAACCCATGTAAGTGAAACTGACTCGGCCGGGCTACCCAACTCCTACACCCGCCACTGCTGATAAGCCACTCCTCTAAGCTGCAACGTAATAAAAGCAACCCCACTCGACTCAACATTACCCATAGTGTGGAGAATGCAATGGCACTCCTCCAAAAAACCATGTACAGTCTCTGAAGACAAACCACTAAATGTAGGAGGGTCGTACTTATTATACCTCTCAAGCCTAAGCTGCTCTTCTTCAAATGTGTTGCCGTGACTATGGGTTGAGCTAGAACAATAGGCTGTGCCACTCTAACGCCTGGAACCTCCGATACCTACCCCCAACTAGAGCTACTTGCAGCTCCTCAACAGATGTTCTGGTAGGTGCTTTGGCTGTGGTGCGTACTCCTCGTCGACCTATGTCTTTTCCTCCAACAACGCCTGCTCCAGGAGCAACGTCATAGGTAGCTGCAACACGTGTCCTCAGTGTCACACCTCCTTTTTCAATATACTACTTTGCCCGCGAGGGCGTAGAGGAGTTTTTTCCAATTTAAGGACAGTCGGAACGGGATTAGTTATTTAAGTTTTTCAGAGTCGCCACTTGAGAATATAATGGTGTCCCAAGTCACCGGTTTAATCCCGAACCGAGGAAAGTTTGACTCTGTTACAGTCTGCGAACTAGAAATCCGGATAAGGAATTCTGTTAACCCGGGAGAAGGTGTTAGGCACTCCCGAATTCCGTGGTTCTAGCACAGTTGCTCAACTGTTGTATTTGTTTTTATCTAATTCTGATTATATGTTTGTAATTATGTGCATTAGTGTTCCGCTTTTCAATTTTAAAGAATTTCAACGTCGTAAAAATGCATTTCTTAACCACACCGTACCAGTACGCCTGTGGCTTTAGATACATTTCGACTTCGTTGAGAATTAGATTTGGGTCACATAAATGTGCACCCGTACTTGAGAATGTATATTATAAATCGCGCCTAAAATATCTACGTCTTGTTAACTTTGGGAAAGACCGTGAAATTCACTAAACGGTCCTTCCAAATCTAAGTGTTTTATAACAATGAATTGAGGGCCCGGTGAGTTTAATTCTTAATCGAGGCTCATCTCATTTGTTTTTTTTAAAAGATCTAGCCTATGGTGTACTACATTTTCTACTATTATTTTTTGCCTTACCAAAGTAACAAATAATGCTGCCTAGCTATGCTTTGTAATTTTTATTTCATTTACGTCCAGGTCTTCATGTGTTTTGGGCCTTGAAATCAGACCTGCAAAGAACAGAGCACAGCTGTGCTCAGGGCTTATTCGAGCCCAGTTCATGTATTCTGATTTGTTCAAATAAGCACAAATATTATCACTGAACTAATAATGGATTTACGTAGTTATTTTAACTACACAACATCAGAAATTTAAAGAATGGCGATAACACTGATTTCTTGTTTAAACATTACTGTTTTGACTATATTTAGATTAACTACACATATTTTTTTTTAAACGATCCACAGATTAACTATCATTAACAACAGATTTTACTATTATTTATCGATTGAAATGTTACATGTTTAGATGCAGAATAGAATTACTGTTTATTCAACTGGAAGTATTAAAACTAAACTACAGAGAAACATATTCGAGTTGAAGTGCCAATTTCATTCATATTTTAACAAGCATTTCATATTCGTTATTGAAGACCTATTACAATTTTTCTTATATAACATGTATTATTCTGAAACGTATTGCATTAACTAATCAAAATGTGAATATAATGAACTCATACTTTTATATTTAAACTGACTAACACAGGCTAAAGATAACCAAATGAATTTTTTAAAAATTTCATTTCATTTTCTGATTCGTCACAACTGAAGACCTAAAGGTTCAATAAAAAAATGACCTTTGACAATTTTTGTTTTCAATTTTTTAAATCTCTATTTTAATGTAATTGTTTTTCTATTTATTTTACTTCACTTATAATTTCCTATATGGTAATTAAACTAAACTACTAAAAATTCCAGTAATACGAGTCCACAGTCCAACAGTCCACAGTCTAATTATACATATGATTCTCCTAACAAATACACATGAATCTAACTAATCCTATATCTATAAAATAACAGAATCAAAGCTCGTAGAAATTAGTCAAAAGCATTTCCATATCTTCAAATTGTGACTACATCTTCGAATTTCAGAAGTGTACCTGGAAGGGTGAAATGAATTTGATAAGTCTAAGGTGAATAAGAGGAGAAGGATCAGCAATAACAGGACTCCAGCAACAATAAACTAGCAGATTCACAGCAATTGCGCAGTAACCAGATTTTGATATCAAAACCTTAAAATAACCAAACAGCTTCTCAAGGAATAACCACAGCAATACACAGCTTCAGTAATCCAATTCAGATCAAATAACCACAGAGCAACAGATGAAATACCAAAAAAACTCAGAGAATTTTCAAACTAAGCTCGAACCAGATTCCATGGACAGTAGTATTCGAGAATTTCCTAAGGAATGAAACTAAGAGATTTGAGTTTCTCAGAAATTAGAAGGATTTTCAGAATATTCTCTCTTCCAAGCTTTTTGAACCAACCCCTCAAGACTTTCCAAAAATTCTCAATTGAGTAAAAGAAACTCTCTCAAATTCTGCTCCTTCCAACCTTTTCATTATGGCCTAAGAAAGCCTATTTATAGAGCAAAAATGGGAGGGAAATTTGAACTTAATATTCAGATTTCCCACCCCTACTTTTCCAATTATTTTTCAGTTTAGTCCATGTGTTTAAACCGTGAATGCATTAGAACCCCTGCTAGAGGGTTCTAGTGGCATCCACATTATTCCAATTGCCCTTAAATGTCTTTACTACCCTCACTTGCTATTACTTTCTACTGATTTGCCCTTTTAGCATACCTAAGATACCCCTTATTATTCAACTAATTACATAAGAACCAGGAAGCTTTGCCTTTTATAACCCTACCCCTTTTATTTAATTGCAGAATACCATTTATCCTTTCCCCTTTTACCCTTGTATTTTATTCCTATTTACCTAACCAGCCTTTAGGTCAATTAAGACTTTGAGAAGTCGAAGTCAGAATTTGGATTTAACAAATAGCCATAACTAAGTAGTTTTTCTATTATAGTCAATTTAAGGCTAAGTAACATTTACAGAAATAACCAATATTTAGACGACTTTACAGACATAGCCCTAATTATGATCAATTACCTAATTGACCCCTTAATTAATCAAAGATTCAGAAAAAGTCAAAAGTCAAAATTGCATTGCAATGATAACCAGCATTAGACAGTTTTACAGATATAGCCATATTATGATTAAACACTCAATTAACAAGACTTAGAGAAACAAATTGATAATAGGTTGAGTCCAATTAACAGAACACTCAATCAAAAATTTAGATCTATCAAGTAAGAACTCTAAGAGGCTACAAAGCATGTGATTTAACTAGTGACCTTAATCAGAAAAGAGAACATATAGTATGTGAATCCATAATCGATTTCATGTACAAACAAAGAAGTCTTTGAGCATGCAAATCCAAAGTATAAGATTAGGCAATTACATAGTCACAATCAAGATTTCCTCAACTAAATATAATCAGGAAGTGACTAAGCATGTATTAGACTCATATTATTCTCAAGAGGGCACAGAAACAGAAGAAGTAAAAGAGGTTGATAAACAGATATGCAAATAGAAAAATTAGGGTTGGGGCTACTTAGCTTTCTCGTTCTTGTTTCTATCTTTTCTTTCTTTCTTTCTTCTATTTTCTTTTTCTATCTTTTTCTTCATTTTTCTTTCTTTGTTCTTGATTTTCCGGTCATCAGGAATTTCATGAGAATTTCCTTGGCTGTTGGACTTCCAACAGACTCTTCGAGTCCTTTTTTTTGTGAAAAGATCATAGTAAAGAGGCTAGGGTTTGATGGGGGTAATTTTTGGTTAAGAGTGTTTGTTGGAGTGAAGTTCCGACGATACACTTTTCAATATTCGAGAAGTTTGGGGCTGATTCGAGGAAAACTAATTAGATGGGGTTGAAGAGGACGATGAGACGGTCCTATGGTGTTAATGGCAAACACTGGTTCATAAGTAGTGGTCGCCGGAGTAGGGTTCCGGCGACATCTTTTGGATTATTCGAGGTTTCCTAGGGGTTTTCGAGGGAAACTAATATGATAGGGTGATAGAGAAGAAGGAGGAGGTCATAGGGTGTTCATGGTGGTTTGATCGGAACTGGTAGTGTTCCCCGCCGGTAGGTTTCCGGCGGGCATTTGAGAGAAACTTAGGGCGGCTAGGGTTTTCTCTTTAGAGACGAAGGATGTGGAATGAATGTGTATAATGAATGTATGTGTAACGTTTTGTATATTTAAAAGCTTGTGATGATCTGGGACCGTTGGATCAAATGAACCAATGGCTCAGATTCAATTAGCCTAAAAACGACGTCGTTTGGATTAGTGATGATCCGATCCTGGCCTTTGGATTATTTAAACGAACGGCCAGGATTTGACGACTTAAACGTCGTCGTTTGGTTTAAAAGAGGGCCTGCATCTCTAGCCGTTTGATCAAGAATTTTAACGGCCCAGATCTGCTCACTTAAAACGGTGTCGTTTGGGTTATGTATATACAGACCGGCTGTATTATTTTGGGCTTGGTCTTATGTATTGTATCATTTGGGCTATTGATTTTGTTATTTGGCCCAATTTTGTTGTATATTGCATTTTGTATTTATACATTGTATTTTCTTAATATTTTTTGTTTTATATATTTTTTATTTATTTTTTTTCTGTATTTTTGTATTACTCCTGTATTTATTATTTCTTGGTATTTTTCTTTTAATTTTCTGACTTTTCTAAAATTAAAGAGTAATTAATTTCTATTTTTGGTATTTTCTAATTAATACAAAAAATGGTACTTTGTTTTGATTTTCTTTGCTTTATTATATTTTTTTAAAGATAAAACAAATCCAGGTATTTTCCACACAATTATCAACAAATTTTCACACAAAAATCATTTTTGCATATATTTTTTTTTTTGGAATAATTTGCTTGGGGCAAAAATCACGTGCTCACACTCACCATATGTGAAAGAATGGAATGATAATAGTTCAGACACCAAGATCAATAAGCTCGCATGATAGGAATGAAGTGAGATTGTCCTACTAGTTTCCTAGCCTCTCGAAGACAAATACAGACGTCTCCATACCAATCTGCAAGACTCTACTAAACTTGCTTATGACTCGTAGAACTTATGAACCTAGAGCTCTGATACCAACTTGTCACGACCCAAATTCCCCTCCGTTGGGTTTCGTGATGGCACCTAGTCTTAAGGACTAGGTAAGCCTAACATTTTATGGAAAAACAAATAATAATAACTAACATCTAACATTCTTCTAAAATGAAGACCTTATACAATAACATGTTCCCAAAACCCGGTAGTACAAGTCATAAGCTCTATAGAGTTACGCTACAACTTCTAAACACAACTGTATGGAAATAAGTACAATAGTCTGAATGTAAAATAAGAATGTGACACCGAAGCCCGTGAATGCAGCAGCAAGTTTACGTTGAGTCTCCTCAGCAATGGCCCACACAGCTACTAACGAACAATACCTTGGTCTGCACAAATAAAATATGCAGAAGAGTAGCATGAGCACACCACATCGGTGCCCAGTAAGTATCAAGACTAACCTCGGTGGACTAGTGACGAGGAACAGTCAAGAGACCAACTAGTCCAACAAACTGTACCACTAAAAGCATAGGAACAACGTAACATGCTGTATATATAAAGGCTACACAATACGGTAAGTAATACGACAATCACAATATGGAAGAAAAATAGAAAGTGACAAAGGAAACACCGTAACAATGACATAAAAGAGTGAGTAGAAATACAAACCAAAATCCTAAATCACAATTGAAGTAAAGGAAAATAATATCTTAGAAGAACGACAATTTTCAAACCAGGTCTTAGCCAAAACTTCACGAAGTTCCAAACCTCGAACAAAATTACCGCTCACGGGTCTCAATACCTAGACCCTAACACTTGGCACCCTGTGCCATCATCATACCTCATGATCATACTGACAACTCACAGATTGACTAGATCCACTCTCACACATATGACAAGGAAACGATGGTGCACATCTATACTCAACAATACCAGGAGAGTTTCTTAACCAATAGGAGTATCTAACTATGTGTATACTTGTGCAAGTGTCCTAACATAGACCATACCAATTAAAGACATAAGGAAAAGAACAGACAACACATACGACATTTAGTCACAACTTTCCCAAGGTAAAACTCATACAGGTAAACGTACCATAAGACAACATCAACAACAAGAATTCCCTCGGGCCAGCAGAAGTATCACAATCAAATTCTTGACAAAGCCCACCTTGTCTCGCCACGTGTGCAATAATAACATAATAAGTGCCCGCCTTGTTTTGCCACACGTGTATCATAATTTTCCCACCTTGTCTCGCCACATGCACAATCCACATATAAGCATATATATATATACATTTCCCGCCTTGTCGCGCCGGATGTGAAATATGTCAATAGTAGCAATAGCACGACAAAAACCTCATGTAACGCAATAACAATAACCGCATGATAGAAACTTCATGCATCACAATATCAACAACCGCACGACAGAAACCTTGTCCACCACCACAACAAGTACCACTACAACAATGAAAATATATACAAGAACATGACAAGTAAATCAACTCGAGAACTTCCAATTACAAGGAGATGGTAAAACTAGCTCACAAGGAATATCCACAATAGAGAATACTAAGAGTAATAAGAGCAGCTTAGCAAGGGAGAGAATAATGTGAAGCAACGATCCCATAATTTGTAGCTCAACAACAAGGAAGCTAACATGAACCAAATAATTCCAAAAAATGAAATGTCAACTAAGTATAGGATACATAAGCTTCTTTTAAGGTTGGGCAAATTACGAAGAATATACAACAATTTCAATTAAGGATGAGCAGCAAGAAGATAATCATAACCTCAATTAAGACTAAACAATTACAGGAGAGATAATAATGGTTTCCGATAAAGACAACCAGTTATGAAAGATATCGTGACAATAGAAGAGGTAAAAATCTTCAATTAATCAAAATAAGAGTCAAATAGACAATAAGAATGAATCATAAAGCAATTAATTCCAATTAAAGCATGTAGAGGTAGAACTAGTCAATAGAAGCACAATCACATCAAGAACAACTTCATACTCAGTGAATACTAGGACCTAAGAACTCTAAAAGGCCAACTTTCCATAAATAAGTCCGAACACGCACTCATCAGCTCGCGTACACGGAATACAATCAACATAGAAGACTCAAATCCTAAGGGAAAGTCTTCCATACGAGGTTAGGCAAGATAATTACAACAATCCCGCCAATTCAATACTCAATTTAGCTTTTCCTTTACCAATTCATAAATGCTCGGCTCAATCTAGAAAAATATGACTTGAATACATCAAATAATGCAAGAGAAAACAATTTCAATTAACAAAACTATGATTCTTATACAATTCGCAAAAAGTTAACTAAAGTCAATTCCCCGAGCCCGCACCTCAGAACCCGACAAAATTTACAAAAATTGAATACCCATTCCAATATGAGCTCACCCATACAAAAATTATCTAATTCTGATACCATTTGTTCCATCAAATCATCATTTTATATTTTTAAAAGATTTCACAAATTTTCCTTTAGATTCTCGTGAATTTAATGTTAAATCTAAGATATAATCACAATATATAGTTGGAAATTGAGACACTTAACTAATAATTTGGTATGAAAATCTTATCTCAAAATTGCCCACTCTCGGAGTTCGGGTTCAAAGAATTTTAAAAATGAGCAAAAACTCGAGTTACACAGCTGAAAACAAGTTGCAGATATCGCATTTGTTGCGAACCCTCGCAAAAGCAAAGAGAAACTTCTCAATTGTGAACAAGGAAGGGATAGAAAAGTTTGCATTTGCAGCAAAAAGTTAGCAATTGTGAACTGGGCATCGCAATTACGGTGGATATGTTCGCAATTGCGACCATACCAGAAGTAGCAATTTTTCCCGACACAAAAATGAGCATAACTTCCACATACGATGTCCCAATTTAATGATTCTTTTTGTTATAGCTCTGTAATTACAATACGGATCTAATAATTCAATAAAAACTTAATTTGGAGCTCATTTGATTAATGTGATACTCTTTATTTCCAAAGAAACAACGTTGAAATATAAAATAGGAGCGCAATACAATCAGAAACACACCCGAGGCCCTCGGGACCCCGTCTACACACATAAGCAAGTCATATAACCTAGGGATATAGTTCAAAGTAGTAAGGCCCAACCATAGTGTTATGCTTTCCCAGCCATGCATGAGGCTGAGCCATCTGTTGCCGTTGTCACAGGTACTATTTTAGTTTGTAGTAGAGATGCTTTAGTTCCATTTGATCCAAGGTCTACATTTACTATGTGTCATCTTATTTTGCTTCATATTTGGTTGTGCCCTCGTGATTCTTTGAGTGATCCCATATATGTGGACACACCGGTGAGTGATTCTATTCTTGTAGATCGTGTCTATCACTCGTGTGTGGTTATTATTGGGGGCCCTGAGACTAGAATAGATCTCCTACTTCTTGATATGGTCTATTTTGATGTTATTTTGGGATGGATTGGCTGTCACCTTCTCATGCTATATTGGACTATCATGCCAAGACCGTCACCTTAACCTTGCCGGTCTTGCCTCGATTAGAGTGGTGAGGGACTCCTGGTCATTCTACCAGCATGGTTATTTCTTATATGAAGGCTCGGCGTATGGTCAAGAACGGGTGTTTGGATTATTTGGCTTACATCCGTGATTCCTGTTTGGAGGTTCCTTCCATGGATTCTGTATCAGTTGTTCGTGAGTTTTTAGAGGTATTTCTTGTAGACCTGCCGGGGATGCCGCCCGATAGGGATATTGAATTTTTCATGGCTCTGGGTACTCAACCCATTTCTATTCCACCATATCGTATGGCCCCGCCATAGTTGAAAGAGTTGAAGGAGCAGTTGCAAGATTTGCTTGATAAGGGCTTCATTAGGCCCAATGTCTCACCTTGGAGTGCGCTAGTGTTGTTTGTAAAGAAAAAAAATGGATTGATGGGGATGTACATAGACTATCGGCAGTTGAACAAAGTCACCATCAAGAATAAGTATCCATTTCCTTGAAATGATGACTTATTTGATCAGCTTCGGGGCACCAAGGTGTTATCAAAGGTCGATTTTAGGTCTGGCTTCCATCAGTTGAGGATTAGGGCATCCGATGTCTCTAAGGCAGCCTTTCGGACTCGGTATAGGCATTATGAGTTTCTAGTGGTGTCATTTGGGTTGACAAATTCCCCATCAACATTCATGGATTTGATGAACTGGGTGTTCAAGCCCTATCTGGATTACTTTGTGATTTTTTTTATTGATGATATCTTGATCTACTCCCACAGCCGAGAGGAGCACGAGCAACATCTTTGGATCATTCTTCAGACTCTGAGACAACCAGTTATATGCTAACTTTTCAAAATATAAGTTTTGGTTGAGTTCAGTTTGCATTCTTGGGTCATGTTGTATCTGCAGAGGGTATTCAAGTGTATCCTAAGAAGATTGAGGCAGTCAAGGAGTAGCCTAGACCTACAACAGCCATAGAGATCCAGAGTTTCTTGGGTTTGGCGGGTTATTACCGTTAGTTTATGGAGGTGTTTTAATCTATAGCAGCCCCGATGACCCGGTTGACCCAGAAGGGTGCCCCGTTCAGGTGGTCGAATGAGTGTGAGGCGAGCTTTCGTAAGCTCAAGAATGTTTTAATTACGGCACCGGTGTTAGTGTTGCCCACAGTTTTAGGGCCCTATATAGTGTACTGTGACGCATCTCCTATTGGACTTGGCGCGATGTTGAAGCAGGGTGTCAAGGTTATTACATATGTTTCGTGACAATTGAAGATTCATGAGAAGAATTATCTCGTTCATGAATGGGAGCTAGCAGCCATTATTCACGCGCTGAAGATTTGGAGACACTATTTATATGGCGTATCGTGTGAGGTGTTCCCGGATCATAAGAGTTTGTAGTATTTGTTCATGCAGAAGGAGCTCAATTTGAGGCAGAGGAGATGGTTAGAGCTATTGAAAGACGATGATATCACTATCTTGTATCATCCCGGGAAGGCCAATCTGGTGGTCGATGCTTTGAGTAGAAAGTTAGCTAGTATGGGTAGTCTCGTGTATATTCTAGTTGGTGAGAGACCGCTTGCTTTAGATGTTCAGGATTTGGCCAATCAGTTCGTAATGTTGGACGTTTTTGAGCCTAGACGTGTTCTAGCATGTACAGTCGCTCGGTCTTTCTTGTTTGAGCGTATAAAGGAGCGACAGTAAGATGATCCTGATTTGCTTGTCCTTAGGGACACAGTGTGGCATAGAGAGGCCAAACAGGTTATAGTTGGAGATGATGGAGTTTTAAGGATGCACGGTCGAGCTTGTGTGCCTAATATCGATGGACTTCATGAGTTGATCCTAGAGGAGGCTAATAGTTCCCGATATTCTATTCATCCGAGCGTCGCTAAGATGTATCAAGACTTGCGGTAACAATATTGGTGGAGGAGGATGAAGAAAGATATCGTTGCGTATGTAGCTCGTTGTTTGAATTGTCAGCAAGTAGAGTGTGAACATTAGAGTCCTGGTGGTTTGCTTCAGAAGATTAAGATTCATGAGTGGAGGTGGGAGCGTATTACTATGGATTTCGTTGTTGGACTCCCACAGACGCAGAGAAAGTTCGATGTAGTATAGATTATTGTGGATAGGCTGACCAAGTCAGCGTACTTCATTCCTGTGGCAATTTCCTATTCTTCGGAGCGGTTGGCAGAGATCTATATTCGTAAGATTTTCATCTTCATGGTGTGCCTGTGTCTATCATTTCGTATCGAGGTACACAATTTACCTCATATTTCAGGAGGGCAGTACAGCGTGAGCTAGGTACACAGGTCGAGTTGAGCACAACATTTCATCCTAAGACGAAAGACAGTCTGAGCGTACTATTTAGATTTTTGGAGGATATGCTCCGCACCTGTGTCATTGACTTTGGAGTTTCTTGGGATCAGTTCTTGTCGTTAACAAAGTTTGCCTATAACAACAGTTATTAGTCGAGCATCCAGATGGCACCCTATGAGGCATTGTATAGTAGACGATGTCGATCAACAGTTGGATGTTTGAGCCGAGGGAGGCTCGGTTATTGGGCACAAATTTAGTGCTGGATGTCTTGGATAAGGTTAAGATCATTCAGGATAGACTTCGTATAGCTTAGTCCAGGCAAAAGAGTTATGTC
Organism: Nicotiana glauca; assembly: GCA_026770625.1. Lineage (NCBI taxonomy): Eukaryota > Viridiplantae > Streptophyta > Magnoliopsida > Solanales > Solanaceae > Nicotiana > Nicotiana glauca. The sequence continues at coordinate 21,257 of MU785216.1, read as the reverse complement.
CACCATTTGTGGCATTCATGGTCGCAGAGAGAATGTTGCTTTGGGTGTCACCTATGAAGGGTGTGATGCGGTTTAGGAAGAAGGGCAGCTTAAGCTGTTCTTTGGGCCTTTTGAGATCCTTTATAGGGGGGTGGGGGTGGGTGGGAGGTGGCTTACAGACTTGTGTTGCCATCAGGCATATCAACAATACATCCAGTGTTTCATGTGTCCATGCTTCAGAAGTATCACCGTGATCCATCCCACGTATTAGATTTCAGCATTGTCCAGTTAGACAAGGACTTGACCTACGAGGAGGAGTCGGTATCTATTCTAGGCCGGTAGGTTTGTCAGTTGAGATCAAAGAGTTATCCTTTGGCTCATGTGCAGCAGAGAGGTCAGCCTTAAGGTAGCTACCTGGGAGTCCGAGTCCGATATATAGAGCATATATCCCCATATTTTCCCTAGCTCAGATACTTTTCTATGTTCGTTCGAGGATGAATGGTTGTTTTAGAGATGGAGAATGTGATGACCCAAAAGGTCATCTTGTATTTTAGAACCCATTTAGGGGTTTTGAGGCCTTTGGAACCTCTTTTTATTACTCCTCGATTTGCGTACATAGTCCGGGCACGTTTCTGTAAAGCCTTTATGTGGAAATTTGAGAAAATAATAATCTTTGACTTTAAAAGTTGATTTTAGTTGAATTCGGTCAACATTTTGAGTAAAGGACACAGACCCATATTTTGACTATCTCGGAGGGTTTGTAGTAAAATGTGGGTTCTAGGCTTATGTCCGAAATCGAATTTCGGGTCCCTAGCCCGAGAAATGAATTTTTGATGAAAATTGTTAAAATGAAATTATAATGGTTTTGAGAAAATGGTTAATAGTTGATCTCGTTGGTATCGGGTCCGTATTTTGGTTCCAGAACCCGATACAGGTCCGTTATGATATTTATACCATATCTGTGAATTATGGTGAGAAATGAAACTGATTTGAGGTGATTCGGACCTTTGGTTGAGGAAATAGATGTTTTGAAACTTTCTTGAAAATTTCATTCAATTTGATGCTAAATTCATAGTTCTAGGTGTTATTTTGGCAATTTGGTTACGAAACAAGTTCATATGATATTTTAAGACTTGCGTGCATGTTTGGGTTGGATCCCCGAGGGCTAGGGTGAGTTTCTGATTAGCTACAGACTGATTTGGGACTTAGAAATTGTGTTGGTATAGCTGAACTTGTTAAAGGGCTCAGACCTCGCAAATACGAGGTCAGGGTTCGTATTTGCGACAACTGATGAAGTCGCATTTGCAAGCTTCTCACTGCAAATGCGAAGAAAAGTTGGGCCAGCCCATGTTCGCAAATGCGAACAACCCTTTGAATTTGTGAAGCGAGTCTGGGGGAGGGCATTAGCATTTGCGACTAAATGGTTCTCATTTACGACGGTCGCAGAGATGCGACAGGTTCACATTTGCGATACCTTTCCCGCATTTGTGAGCTTCATAAATGTGAAGCTCAGATCGCAAATGCGACCTCAACAATTGATAAGTTTTGGACTTAGATGGGACTATTCTCCCATTTTTCAAAACCTAAACTTCAAGAGGCGATTTTCCAAGGGGTAGTTCTTCCCCAAATCATAGGTAAATGATTGTTAACTCATTTATTTCAATCTATTACATCTCTTTACAAGATTTCATCCTAGAATCTAAGGTTTTCATGGTGGAATTGGGTGTTTTGGGTAGAACTTAGGAATTTCAAAATTTTGGGGATTTAGACCTCAAATTGAGGTCTGATTCCAAAACCAATTATATATTCAGGCTCGGTGGTGAATGGGTAATCACGTTTTGGTCCAAAATTCGAGTTTTGACCAAGCGGGCCCGAGGTCGATTTTTGACTTTTTGGGGGAAATGTTATGAAACCTATAATTGTGTATTGGAATTGATTTCTTTAGCAATAATTGATATTATTAGGTTAATTATGACTAGATACGAGTGATTCGAAGGTGGAAACTAGAGAAAAGCGGTGATTGAGGTTTGAGTTTGGCCGTGGAAAAAAGGTAAGCATTGTGGCTAACTTTAGCTTGAGGGATTAGGTATTACTTGCCTATTTGCTACGTGTTTTGATATTGAGTACAACGTATAGGCAAGGTGACGAGTACCTATGCATTGTTGTCTAGTCATAGCATGCGAATTAGTCTTATTCTTCTGACTACTGTATTCTTATTCGTATTGTTCATGCTTAAACTGGTTATTCCTCATGTTAAGCAATTCTTATCATGTTTTTCCTGGAATTAGATATTGGTTGAGTATTGACTTAAGTTGATATTGATGTTATAAAGTTAAATATTGAAATGAAGCTTGTTATTGATAATTCCCGTGCCGATTTGTTATTGTTCTATTATTTGTGTGAGGGAGAGTGTTAAAGCACGAAGGGTGATGTCGTGCCGTATTTTATGAGTAAGCGATAATGCAAGAAGGGTGAAGTCGTGCCATATTCGGTGAGTGATAATGCACGAAGGGTGATGCCATGCCATGTTATGAGAAAGTTAATTCGCGAAGGGTGATGTCGTGTCGTTTCTATTATTTCTTATAGTGAGGACGAGAGTAAAAGCACGAAGGGTGATGCCGTGCACTTGTTTGCTATGTTATTACTTTCGGTGGTGCGAAGCATTTTATTTACTGTGTTTCTTTACTGCACTACTTTCAGGATTTGATATTCCTCTCAGCATATTTCCCCCCTCCCGTTATTATCTACTTAATTTCCATTTGTTGTTATTTTTTTGTATATGAGTTAACTGCACAGGTTCATGTTATTGTCGTGTCTTAGCCTCGTCACTACTTCGCTGAGGTTAGGCTAGGCACTTACCAGTACATGGGGTTGGTTGTATTGATACTGCACTCTGCACTTTCTATGCAGATTTTGGTACTGGACCGTGTTGATCTGAGTTGGGTTGCTTCCTTCAGTCCATCAGGAAACCCAAGGTAGATCTGTCGGCATTCTCAGACCCTGGAGTCCCCTTTCATTTATCCTAGCCTTCATGTTTTCTTTTAATTCGAGAACAAATATATTTTCTTTAAACCAGTATTTTTAGTGACTCTTAGAAGATCGTGGATTGTGACACCAGAATTTGGGTAGCCATGTATTAGTACTTGGATTGTTATGAATTTCCACACTTCTTTGCTCTGTTTTGGTTTAATCATTGTTATTTAACATTTTGGATAGTGGTTAGCGTATATGTAACGACCCAACTGGTCGTTTCCTGAGTTACCACTCCATTTCCCCCATTTTATACTTCTTTATGCTTTGTTCATCTGTGTTATATGGTATCAGGTTAGTCGGTTCGAATTCCGAATGGTTTTGGAAAGGATTTGAGACACATAATCTCTTAATTTGGTCTTTTAGTTGGAAAAGTCAACCGGAAGTTGACTTGTGAGCAAACAATCTCGGAATTTGGTTTTTATTATTTGGATAGCTTCGGGAGGTGATTTGGGACTTAGAAACGTGATCGGAATGAGTTTTGGAGGTCTGGAGTAGATTTAGGCTTGAATTGCCGAATTTGGAATTTTGACGTTTTCCGGTTGGTAGTGAAGATTTTGATATAGGGGTCGGAATGGAATTCTAGAATTTGGCGTAGGTCCGTGGTGTCATTTGTGACGTGAGTGAAAAATTTTAGGTCATTCGGATGAGGTTTGATAGACTTTTCGATCAAAAGCGAAATTCGGAAGTTTTTGAAGTTCTTAGGCTTGAATCCATGGTTAATTTCATGTTCCGATGTTGTTTTAGGTGTTTTGAAGATTTGTATAAGTTTGGATTGTGGTATATGACTTGTCCGTACTTTTCGTTGAGGTCCCGGGGGCCTCGGGGTGATTTCGGATAGTTGACGGGAGGTTTGGAGTTATAATTTGCAGCTGAAGTGCTGAAACTCCTGTCGTAACCGCACCTGTGGCTTGGGGACCGTAGGTGCGGGCTCACAGAAGCGCCCAGAGGGTCTCAGATGCGGAAATGGGCATAGGGAGCTGAAACCACAGATGCGGTTGTTTGAGCGCACATGCGATAGCACAGGTGCAGTATTATGATCGCAGGTGCGGTCCTAGTGCAGTTAAGTGGTTTCCGCAGGTGCGCACCTGGGACCATAGGTGTGGGTTCGCAAGTGCGAGATTTTGTACCGCAGATGTGGTTTATTTGGGGCAGAACATATATATTTGGACCTTCGCGATTTTCAGCTCTTCTTCACCACTTTTAAATCAATTTTGGAGCTTTTTGGGATATTTTGAAGAGGGAATTCAAAGGAACATTGTTGAGGTAAGATTTTGGAACACAAGACTCGTTTCTATGGTGTTATTTCACGGATTATGCTTGTAATTTATGAAAAATTAGTGGTTGACATTGAAAAACTAGGGATTGTATTTGGAGACCTAAAATTAGGGATTTGAGGGGTCATTTCTGGTTGATTTTTGGTAAATTTGATATGCATGAACTCGTGGGAGGATAAGGATTCCATTGATGTTAATTTTGTCGGATTCTGAGATGTGGGCCCAGGGGTCGGGTTTGGCCAATTTCGGGTTTCTTGATGCAATTTGATTATTTTCGCATGGGCTTCATTCTCTTAGCATATTTTAATGTTATGATTCTGATTTAGGGTAGATTCGATGCGAGTTGAGGCCGATTTGAAGGGCAAGAGCATCGTGGGCTAGAATTTGGACCGGATTAAGGTAAGTAATGATTGTAAATGTTGTCCTGAGGGTTTGAAACCCCGAGTTTTACATCGTTGTTCTATTTTAAGGTGACGCACACGCTAGGTGACGAGCGTGGGGCTGTGCAACAATGGGGATTGTGACTTGGTCCGTCTCGTATGACTATTATGTCGCGTATTTACTTGGAAATTATTTGATATTTTTATATTTTGGGAAGTATTATTGTGTTTGGGGATAAATGTCGTGTCTGGGCCTTGTGCCAATTGTTTGGACCCTTAGAGGCTTTTACTATTTGCTTAACGTGAAAATGGTAACAACAATTATTGTAAATGAGATTCTAAAAATACGTGATCTATTCCCAAGCTAGTTTAAAAGGGTGATTAATGCTAAATGTGGAGTAAAAACAGTAAAGATCAAGCTAGCCAAAAACAATAATCGAACCAGTAAGGGATGTTCCTGGGCTTAGGACAAGCCAGTAGATACCTCGGGGTCAGGCCTCGAGCCTACCTCGGGCCTATCGAAGATAACCTTATTGAGGGTAATCGGGAAGGGGATAACAGATAAATATACAAATAAGTAAGGTATTATATTGTCAAATTTGAGCGAAATGTTTGAAGAACAGACCAAGAAACAATAAAATGTTGAAGACGATCTCGAGATATAATAGACAAATCGAGAAAATATCTATCAGTGAATATGTCTTGAAACCATAGAGGAATTTAGAGAAAGGGAGAGAGTATTATTGCTTTCTTTGTAAGGCCAATGGGAGATGTCTTACAAGGTATTGGTGACCCCTCCTTTATAGAAGGAAAGGGGGCGTCCAAACTTAATATAACAAACAAATACAATAAAAGAACGAGATGTGACAGCCTGCATTTCTTTGTAGGAGAACTGGCGTCGAGCTGTTTGGAGAAGTCTCTCGGACATCAGTCACATCCTTCGGGGAATATCTTAGCCCATCAGGGTCTTAATCGATGCTCGATCTGGGCAAGGCATCGGCTAGTTCTTGAGGGGGAACCAAACCGAGATCCCATGCCTTCGGGATTTGCTCTTCGAAGCACTATGTCGAGGAAAATTGGTCTCCCGATTTTCCAGCATACACTATTGATTTCCTCACTGTTTTCGGTTTGATATTTGCACTCAATATGCTACGTTCTTACTGTTATCATAACTCAATTTTATTCACTCCTCTTGATTTCATAAATGATATTCTAAGAGGGAAGTGATAAATGTTTTTGATGCTTCTCCTCGAGGTCCTAGACATGCTATTACGCTGATGGCTCAGCCTTTCTCTATAGAAGTCGAGGCATTTTTCCTTCCCGCTTATTTAGAACCTTTCGGAAGTATTATGATCCCTTGCTTTTTGGGGCCACATTGTCATTGTTTCCACTCTATGCCGCCATTTCGATGCTATCGTTTCATCTTTTATGAACGTATTAATTTTGCTTGTCGTTACGCTTTTCGAGAGTGATAATGGCACCATCGGTTACTTTGTTTTTTCCCTCTATATATATGGGGCTCCTATGCGATTAGTTCTTCATTCAGAAGGCCTCCTTCGATACATGCTTTTCTCACTTTCCTCACCACTTTTCCGATGTTTGTTGCTCTACAATGTTTGGGGCCTATGACCTTAAGATCTTTCGTTGGTCAAGCCATGGACCAGCCCTCGATCTTTCCTGGGCAGGACGGGCTTGTCCTTCTGTGATGCCGCTGTTGTTGTTGTTGTTGCTTCTATCTTGGTATAGCAACATAGGAGGTCGATGTCCGCTGATCTGGACAAAGATTTTGGATTATCCACCGCTGCTCAAGAGGGAGCTCAGATTATACACTGCTGCTCACCCTCCTTCATCGGCCCGGCGTGTTACATCCCTTTTGGATNTTTGGGGGGGGGGGGGGTGTGGTGATTGGCTCAACTCGACCGTTGCATTCTGGGCCGAGGCGACATTTCGAGAAGTGGCTTCGGGGGAAATATACAGGCAGAGTCCGCGCTAGCCGAATTTTTTGCCCAGCCACTTCTCGCCTTCCTCTGGTATCCCTTCGTAATTTTGCTTTTCTCCCAGCTTCCTTTTGAAGATGCCATTTCGGGACGGTAGGGATGAGATCCTGGCGGGGGCCAGACTTGGAAGATATTGTCTTTGAGGTCATATGGCCGGAAGGATGACTTCAAAAGCGCTAGACGTAGGATGCTCTCTTTTGGATTTGTGTGCTACCTGTATTCTTTTGCTTTTTCTTTTTTACAAAAGAAGCTTTTGTAATTCTGTAAGATGCAATTGTATATAAGGATTTATACGAATATAAGTATGTTTTTACTGGTTTTCTTATTTCAGTCCCTGACCTTTTCCGATACATCCTTATGTCTGTTGAAAGCCTTGGTTTGTTGTCGACCGCTGATGAAGCATTTTTCCGAACCCCGTATTGGTCGGTATGGCTTTCATCGAATCCGATAATCAAGCTTCTGACCGAGATTAAGCCGAACCAACATATTCAGGCCGTCGACTCCCTCGAATTACTTGGAGATAGTTGATGGCATCTTAGGTTCCTCAAGAGAGGCGTTGACAGGTGATCATATATGGGGGGGGGGGGCTTCTGGACCATAGATAATTCTCCGGAATGTGTTTGAATTTACTTTGGAGATCGCCCATGCGAGGGCTCTACTTTTATTTTATTCGATGCTTTGATAAATATGAAACAACCTTTTTCTTTACCACTTGACACGAGTTCTTTTTGGTCCCTCTACTATCTGGCCCGAGAGACTGCTGCTATGAGGGTCTCCTGAATTATGCTGAATTTTGAGGCCACTGGTGGTAGTGCCCAAAATGTAGGTCATCTCTAGGTACCCTGGAGATTTAATTGATCTGGGTGTGGATGATCCTCCCGGGCCGCTTGAGATATATTTCTGCTTCCGTCTTGTTATTTGTTCACTCTTGCGCCCTTTGGGGCATTTGGGGACGATACCCCAGATGGAGGTCATCCTCGGGTGCACTGGTGAGCCCTGTTGATGAGGGTATTTCCTTCATAGAGCGTAAGGTTGGCTCTCGGCGTCTACTCCTATGGAGTGGAAGTCGTGAACTCGGGCGTATATCTCGTTATCCGACGTTGGTGCTTCGGGGCTTATAGGGGCCTCTTTCTTTGGGGAAGGCGTGTACTGGACTTCAGGCGAGTCGTCCCCTCTGGCGTTGGTGCTTTGGGGCTCATCGGGGCCTCTTTCTTTGGGGAAAACACGTACTGGACTTCAGGCGAGTCATCCCCTTTGGCATTGGCCGCTGACGTTGTTCCCCGACACCTTCTTTACTTGTTCTCAGGGGGACAGTAAGATGTCCAACATGGGCGTATCTGGTGTTTTCCTTCTTGTACACGATGCACCCTTTTGTGGACTTGCGATTGCCTTAGATCCAGTCTGGTTCTTTTAGGACATGGGCCTTAGATGTTCTCGATCCTGATCTTCGAGGTTCATCTCAACTTGTCCTGCGAGAATACCCCGGTACAGATGAATGTGATAAAGAGACCTGAGTCTGGACATTCGAAGGTCAGGGCTGGGGTAATCATTGGGGAAGTTGTATCAAGCCGACCCAGGGGCTAATAGAGAGATGCAGACTTTGTATGGGGTAAGCTGCTACCATTTAGTCCGAGTTGAGTCGAGCCCTCGATCGCAAAGAGAGGGTCGAAGAACGTGTTTGCTGTTTGAACTTGGAGGGAGGTGTTTGAGGATGTTGGAGCAAGGGCATTGTCTTTTCAGAGGAGTTGGCCTGAGCCAAGGTGGATGAAAGCGATGTTTGGCCACTCCTTGTGGACGCTGCAGAGGGCTTTTTTTTGACAAAAAAATAGAGGTACCGTTGTTTCATAACTTTGTTTCAGGCGCGCGAGGCGTGCATGTCGGTGGATAATATTTTTGCATGTAATATATGAAATTTTTTAAAGGCTTTTGTTCCTTTTCTACCTTTTTCCTATCGTTGCTCTCGATCGCACAGATCGGTTTTGGAGGTAGTCTCCGAGTTGCACCATGGCTCGAGCTTGGGTAGGTCCTCCGGCTCCCATCTGCCTTTATGGGCAGAACACAGTGATCCTCTATGCTTCTAGGCCGGTGCAATTTCATGGGTACGTGTTTCGAGGGTTTGCCTTTTTTACCAATGGCGTATTGATAGCGTCGCTTGGGTCATCTCTTCAGGTGTATCCGTTGTTTAATCATTCTCGGGTTCCACCTTCGGGTGTCTCGAGACACATCAGGCGAGCGGGCTTCTAAAATAACCTTCGACTAGATGACCCAATGCTTAAAGGGTAACTATTTCATGGATTTTTTGCCTAGGAGTATCCCGATTAGGTCGGTGCGAGGGGCTCCTTTTACTGGAGGAATTGGCCCAAGCCATGAGGACAATCGGGGATCTCAGTTGTTGTTTGCCGAGGCCATAGAAGGCGTATTTTGACAAGGTGTTTTCCTTTTGGTGCAGGGCATAGATTTGACTGTTCTACAGTCGTAAGGTCCCTACAGAGGGAGAGGGTGCCCTGCGTGTGTGTATATATATATACAAAAAGAGAGGTTTTTCGTTTCTTTGGTACCTTTTTGACTTGGGCGGCGCAAAAGATAGCAGCTTACTTTACTTGTTGGGGCTGAGTTGGAGAGGGCCCTTGACTGCGTAGGCAGTAGCAGGGAATATGCAGATAGGGGGATTCCCGTGGCGATTTAGGCAAGTGACTTGGATCTTTTTTTTTGGATGCGCCAAGGGAGCGGAGTTTGATGCCATGTTCCTGCTATCTTGAGGTTCATTCTCTGAGTCGTGTCATGGCTTGAGCTCGGTTTGGCCTTCCACTTTCTTCCCGTATGTATGGGAGGAGGGTGATGACCCCTCATGTTTTTGGACTGAAGCAGCTTTGTGGGCGAGCGACCCATAGATTTGCCTCGGCTATTGTCGTGCTTCGTGGGCGTTGGTCGAATTGCCTTCGAATTTGGTCTTTGAGTCGGGATCCTGACTCGGGCTTATCCTACCTTCGAGCTCTTTTGTTCTGTCGATAATGATTTTTGTTCTCTGCCTTTGGGCGTTTGGCGATTTTCTTGGATCTAGTCTCCGAGTTGGGAGATAATGGTCTTCGTGTCATACCTCCAAGCATACTACAATCCTTAGGTCCAGTCTCTAAATCGTGTCATGATTCGAGCTACAATTAGCCTTTTTCCCTTTCAGAGGTTCTGGTTGGCGATAGTGCCTTTTGCTTCCCGCCCTTAGGCGTTTGACGATCTTCTAGGTCCAGTCTCCGAGTCACGTTGCGACTTGGGCTGTAATTGACCCTTGAATCTTATTTGAGCTTTCAATCAGTAGTGGTAGACTTTCTACTATTTGGTCATTTGAGACCTTTTAGTATGAGGCCCGAAGGCTTGCCTAGTTGGCGATAACGGCACTTACGCTATTTGGTCTTAGAGACCTTTTGATATGAGGCCCGGAGGCTTTGCCTAGTTTAACTATTTTGGATCCGGTCTCCGAATCGGGTTACGATTCGATCTCACTTTAATCCTCAAGTTGTCAATTTTCAATTTGATGGTCGTAGACACTTTTTGGTGTGAAGCCTGGAGGCTTTGCTTAGCTGGCGACAATGGCACTTACGCTGTTTTGATGTATGACCCGGAGGCTTTTTGTAGGCTTTGTTTCCTCTCGTTAAGGTATTATTGATTATTTTTCCTGACCCGTCATAGGTTCTAAAAGAACCTCGATTTCAAGTCATAATCGGCGATGTTTTTAGCATCTCAGAAGGTTCATAGACCATAGGTCGAGTAGATCGACGCTTTATTAATTTTGGAGCCACCGTGGTCTGGAATGATTTGTTTCCTATTGAGGGAAGCCTTTGTTTTAACCGGTTTTTTCTGAAGTAGATTCGGAGAATTTTTTAGCAACAGTCGGGCGTCCCCGAGTTGCCTTTTTTGGGCTGTAGCAGCTGTTTTTGATCACGAGAAGCAGTTTTAGGCGTCCACACTGAGGGTATGCCCTTTAGGGATTCTTACAAATGTGACGTGTAGCCTAAAATGCAATATTTTTCATGCCTATTGAGGTCTTACAGTTTTCCATGCCTGTTGAGGTCTTACAGTTTGTCATGCATGTTGAGGTCTTACAGTTTATCATGCCTGTTGAGGTCTTACAGTTTAGGGAGAATAGATCTATTTTTGCTGAGGCTGCCCGTTAGGGTCTTAAAATTTTGGATTTTCCAGTGTGTGGCGATTGGTGACAGTCTCCGAGTTATTGAGTTCGCTTGAAGACAACTTTCCCTAAGCTCGGAGCTGTTTCTGGGGGCTTGATGAGCCCGAAGTTATTTTTCGGGGGCTTGGTGAGCCCGGAGTTTCGACCTTGTGGTTGTCTGGATGTTGGACTTCCTAAGTCTCCGAGTATCTCAGGACGTATTTCGTGGAGATGCCCTCGTCGAGGGCGTGCTGTGATTTGTTTCTTTTTTCAAAGCAAGGTGTTGGAGATATGCTCTGACTTATTGATGCGATATATGTTTTGTCGAGTTGGTGTGACCGGTTTTTAGGTCAGCTCGAGCTGTTTTGTTGATTCTCACGTTGCTTTGCTTTTGTTTAGGAGCCTTTCTTTTCTCCTAAAAGAAGGGGGTGTTTTTTGATTTCCTGATATAATGATACATGTTCTCGTCTTAACGAGTTTTGTCTACTTTGATCACTTTGGCCTGATACATCATTTCCCCGTATGGATCTTTATTCAGCGCTCCTCTAAGTCTGGTGTATTTCAAGAGGGATGCTCCCTGCCGCTTCGGGGGTTGGCCATAAAGATCGTTTCGAGCGATTTGTGTGGAGTTTTATCTTCTGGTGGCTTTGCGGGCGTTGCCTCATTAAAAACCTTACCGATAAAAACCCTTCTTCTTTTTGGGATAAAAACTCGGTCTAAGGAAAAGAGTGCAACGGACGCGCCTTTATTTGGGTGTCTCGAGATCTTCGGATAGTGCTAATGTCTCGATATTTTCGGTCAAGTCGAGCGCGCCTTTCTTGGGAGTCCCCGAGGCTTTCAGGCAGTGCCTACACGAGGGTTAATTTCTATTTTGAAAATAAAATAAAATAAATAGAGGTACCTTGAGACGCAATACTCCTGGGTGCTGACTTGCTTTGATCGTCCGTGGTCGTGCATGCGACGCGGGTTCATCTTTGCATTTTGTCAGAACTGCCCGAGGTTGAGCCCTGATTTGCCTGTGGGCTTATTCGGGGGCGGAGGCAAGGGGACCGAGAGTGCATCGTGTATTCCAAACATTTCTCTCTCCGTGTACTGCTCTCCATGGATGGTTTTGACCACATACTTTGTCGGGAATTTTATCATTTGGTGGAGAGTGGACGGTACTACTCTCATGCAATTTATCGATGGTCGTCCGAACAAGGCATTGTACCTCATGTTCCCTTCGATAACGTAGAACTTGGTGTGTTGGGTTATGTTGGCCACGGTGATAAGTATGATGATCTGCTCTTTTGTTGTTTCGCTCGCCATGTTGAACCCATTGAGGACCCGAGGGGCGGGTATGATTCGTTCAGTTAAACCGAGCTGTTCTATTACCCTTGACCTGATAATATTGGCCGAGCTACCTGGATCCACGAGTACACATTTTATCTGGAAAAAATTTGTAAGGAAGGAAATCACCAAAGCGTCATTGTGGGGCTGAGACAAAGATGTATCCTCTTTACTGAAGGTAAGTGCATCATCGAGGATGTATCCTTGAGTCTGTTTCTCCTTTGTGATAGATATTTTTGTTTTCCTCATCATGGTTCAAGCGGGGTATCGGCGCTGCCCATGATCATGTTGATGGCGTGTTGAGGTTCATTTACCTCATTCTTCTTGGCTGCCTCCCTATCTCGAAACTAATTTTTGCCCTGATTACTGAGGAATTCTCAGAGGTGTCCTTTGTTGAGTAGCCGGGCTACCTCTTCTCGTAGTTGATGGCAATCCTCGGTCCAGTGGCCAGGTGTGTTGTGGAACTCGCATGTTAAATTGTAATTTCTCTGTGAAGGATCCGACTGTATTGGTTTGGGCCATATTGTATCTCGGATTTTGCTGATAGCGAACACGATGTCTAATACGTCGAAACTGAAATTGTATTCCGATAAGTGAGGTGCATTGACTGGTCCCATGTTTTGGTCAAACCAGGTCCTATTGATAACCTCTCGAGGATCCTGTCCTCGATCCATCTTCCTATCATTGTGGGGTAGATTGCGCCTTCGGGCATTCCTTTTGTCTTTGAGGTACGGCTGATACCATTCTTTCCTTGGCTTTGTCTCTTTTGTCGGGATCTGCTTGGGTACAACGAGCCCGATGGGGTGCCCAGCTAGTCATCCTCTACCCTGATCTTCGATTGATACCGGTCATGGATGTTTGACCAGGTTACGACTGGGTATTCGATCAGATTTTGTTTCAGTTATTTCGAAGCCATGGAGCTCCGTTCATTCAGGTCTTAGGTGAAGGCCTGCACCGCCCAGTTGTCGGAGACTGGTGGTAACACTATTCATTCCATCTAGAACCGGGACACAAACTCCCACAGAATCCCGTTTTCTCTTTGCTTGATTTTGAGAACATCGGACTTCCTTGTTGCTACTTTAATGGCTCTGGTGTTTGCTTTTACTAAAGAGTCCACTAACATGGCGAATGAGTCTATGGAGTCGGGGGCCAGGTTATGGTACCACATCATGGCCCCCTTTGAAAGTGTTTCTCCGAACTTTTTCAATAGTACGGATTCAATCTCGTCACTCTTTATGTCGTTACCTTTTACTGCGCAGGTATATGTAGTGACGTGTTCGTTGGGGTCGGATGTGCCGTTGTATTTAGGGAGTTCCGGCATTTTGAACTTCTTCGGGATAGGTTTCGGTGCCTCTTCTTTGGGGAATGGCCTTTGAATTAATTTCTTTGAATCTAGACCCTTGAGTACCAGAGAGGTGCTAGGGATTTGATCGACCCTAAAGTTTTAGGTTTCGACCTTTTATCGTTGGCTGCGATCATTTTCTCTCCCGATTCGATCCTTTTGGTGAGGTACTCGAGTAATTTTACGATAGTGGGGTCAGCCACCAACTCGTTGTTGCTTGACCTTTCGAGTACCCGCTCTGCGGGGGGAGCTGTATCTGGTGCCACTACACTGAGGGTTCTTGGGTGGCTCTGTAGCGGAGCGATTGCTAGTTGCTGTGCCTGCAACATTTCAAAGATAACGTGAAGACTAACTTTCTGTTCTTCCCGGGCTGGGTTTTTTTGCACTTCTAGTTGGTCGCTGCGTCGTACGCTCCTGTCAGTGTGAGAAGTTTTATTTACTTGCTGAGCATCCTGTGAATCCGCATCTACTGGGATTGGTCTGGGAACGCCGTCAGGATTCTGTGGAGGTGCACCGACGGCCGAAATGGCCATGCCGTTTTCCCCGTTGTCTTCGAGGTCGTTGTTCTCAACCCTATTTATCGAGCCAGACATTTTGACCTGCAATCAAAGAGTTCTCGGGCAAGAAAAAGTGTGAAAGATGTCGTGTGTTTAAGTGACGAAACTAGCAATAAAATAATCACTATTATTTTTGTCCCCACGGTGGGCGCGAAACTATTTACCGTGAAAATGGCAACAACAATTAAATTTATAAATGGAATTCTAAAAATACGTGATCTATTCCTGAGCTAGTTTGAAAGGGTAATTAATGGTAAATGTGGTGTAAAAATAGTAAAGATCGAGCTAGCCCAAAATGATAATCGAACCAGTAAGGGATGTTCCCGGGCTTAGGACAAGCCAGTAGATACCTCGGGGCCAGGCCTCGAACCTACCTCGGGCCTATCAAAGATAACCTTATCGAGGGTAATGGGGAAGGGGATAATAGATAAATATACAAATAAGTAAGGCTTTATATGGTCAAATTTGAGCGAAACATTTGAAGAACAGATCAAGAAAAATTAAAATTTTGAAGATGATCTCGAGATATAATAGAAAAATCGAGAGAATAGCTATCGGTGAATATGACTTGAAACCAGAGAGGAATTTAGAGAAAGAGAGAGAGAGAGAGAGAGAGAGAGAGATATATATATATAGAGAGAGTATTATTGCTTTCTTTGTAAGGCCAACGGGAGATATGTTACAAGGTGTTACAACGGGAGATATATAAGGAAAGGGGGCATCCAAACTTAATATAACAAACAAATACAATAAAAGAACGAGATGTGACAACCTTTTTTTGGTTTGATATTTACACTCAGTCATGCTACGTTCTTACTGTTATCATAACTCGGTTTATTCACTCCTCTTGATTTCATAAATGATAATTTTTAGCCAAGTACTTGTTTTACTGTCAGCCCAAGGGGCTTGATTGAGTTTTGACTGAGTGAGGTCGAGGGCATGTGTTGTGAGGATATTGTAAGATCGGGCTGCGCGCCGCAGTATGTAATACTGACTTGTGATCTATGAGAGGCCGAAGGCCTAATTTATTATGCCACGAGGTGGCTTGTGATTGATATGAGGCCGAGGGCCTATTTTATTATGCCATGAGATGGCTTGTTATAGCGCTTGGGCTGTAGGAGCCCCTCCAGGAGTCTGTGGAATCCCAGTGAGTGCAGGTACCCAGTGTGAGATGTAATATTGCCCGAGGGGCTGTTGTTGTTTTTAGGTTATTGCCCAAGGGGCTGGTACGAGTGATTGTGAGATAGCCTGAGGGGCTGGTTTTATTGATATTTTGCCCGAGGGGCGGTTATGGTACATGTTTTGCCCGAGGGGCTGTTTTGAGTTTCTATCCTTTTTTTTTTGGTAACTAAAAAATTCTATTTACCAGGGAAAATATTTACAATCAAAACAGAAAAACCCTTACATTTCAGCCTATACTTCTATGCATCCCCTCCCCTCTTCTTACCATAATATTTCATACGTTACAGGGGTACCAATGTAACCTACTCAACAAAGTACCTAAACATTTGTTGTTCCTATAGTGAACCTCTTACACTCTGATTACAAAGCATTTCCCATCTCTTTCTTTGCCTTCAAAGATTCTAATATTTCATTCTTGCCATATATAGTACACAGCTGCACCTAAAGTCATCTTAAGCAATTCTGAGTTTGGCTTCTTCCTCTTAGTGAAACAGATTGCCCAGGCTAGTTCTTGATCCCAACCTTGTGTTCTTATGTTGACACCTTGCCAATTCAACAGCTTTGTCCATAGAGACTTCGAGTACTCACACTCAAAGAACAAGTAATGAATACTCTCTATATCATTCTTGCATGGCACGCATTCATCTTCAACTTGCATCCCCATTTCTGCAGCCTATCTTTTGTGTATAATCTGCCATGGGCTGTCAGTGTTAGCATGGATATCCATCGTGGACATCCTACATTTTGGCACACAATTTTATTCCAGTTTACCTTTTCAAACTCACCTCTTAGTTGATGATAAATTGTTTTAATGCTACATTTCTTGATTCTCTTCACATCATCATAGTTGAAACCTGCTACTTCAAGAGTATCTTTTGCCTTTAGTATTTTCCCCACAATCCAGGATGCTTATTTCACCTGTACACCCCAGACTCTCTTCCCTTTAATATAGTAGTTATGTATCCATTGAATCCATAGCTTGTTCTTTTCTCTGCATAGGTCCCAGTAGTGCTTGCATATTGCAACCTTGTTCCACAATGCTATGTTCATGATGTTGAAACCACCAGCTGTCTTGGGCATGCATATCTTCGCCCATGCTAGTAATGCTTTTTTTGGACACATTACTACCTCCTGTCCACAGAAAACTCCTACAAATAGATTCTATTAATTTTGTAATTTTCTTTGGCATCATAAAGATTTGTACCCAGTAGGTCTGCATTGCAAAAAGCACACTCTTTATAAGTTGTATCCTTCCTGCATAAGATAGGAATCTGGTTGTCCAGGAAGTTATCCTTCGTACTATCTTTTCAATCAAAGGTTGACATTGAGCAACTGATATTCTCTTTATGCTGAGTGGAACTCCTAGGTATCTTACAGGCAGTTCTCCTTTTTGTATTCCCAGGAAATTCAGCATCTCCTCTTGATCTCATTGTGTGACTCCTCCACAGAACAGAGAGCTTTTGTTTTTGTTTATTTTCAGACCAGAAGCCTTTGAAAATTCTTGAAAGCCATTGAACGTTAGTTGAACTGATGTCAGATCTCCCCTGCAAAAAAGTAACAAATCGTCAGCAAAACCAAGTAGCAAGATTTGCATCTTTGCACACTTGGGATGGTAGTTGAAATCTGGTTCATCATTGAGCATCTTCAGCCTCCTTGTCAGATATTCCATTGCAAGCACAAACAAATAAGGGGAAAGTGGATCCCATTGCCGTAATCCTCTCTGTGCTTCAAATGGTCTTGTTTGGACACCATTGATCAGTATAGTGTATGAAACAATCCTTATACACTCAATTATCCACTTAACAAATTGCCCAGGGAAGGCTAAGGCATGCATCATTTGTTACATAAAATCCCATTCAATTGAGTCATAGGCCTTCTGCATGTCAAGATTCATCATACTCCTAGGAGACACACCTCTCCTCCTATATCCTTTAACCAGCTCATAGCTCAGAATAATATTATCAGTGATTGCTCTTCCTGGCACAAAACCAGCTTGGGAGTTATCAACCAGATCATCCATAACACGTTGCAGCCTTCTAGTCAGTACCTTAGATATAACTTTGTACATCATTGTGCATCAATATATGGGCCTGAAATCTTTAATATTAGTTGGATTTTTAACTTTAGGGATCAATGTGATAGCTGTACAATTAACTGGCATATACATTTTCGCAGATCCAAAGAAATCCTCTACTGCCTCTGTCACCTCCTCCCCTATACATCCCCATGCTTTCTTAAAGAATACAGCATTGAATCCATCATATCCAGGTGCCTTCAACCTGGTAAGGTGCAGTTGTTGGTCCCTACTCAATATAGTTCGCATTTTGATTACATTACGGTCCACATCTGGGATAGCCTCTGTCACGACCCAATCTCCATACCCGATCGTGATGGCGCCTCTCGTGAAGACAAGGCCGGCCAACTAACCCAATTCGTTTCTTTAACACTTACTAAACATAAATAGATGGAAAATGCAACTTAAAGAACATTAATTATCAACATTATAGCCTAACTCAGCCCGACCGGGGTGTCACAAGTCACGAGCATCTAGGAGGGTCTTTATTACAATTTCAAAGTCTATAATACATAAAATAAAAATCTGAAAAAATCAAGAAGAAGAAGAAACTCGGTGCCGCAAATGCCGGCGGTCACTTGCTTAGCTATGATAGCAATACCTTCAATCCGCTATTAACCCGCTACCGGGAGATCAATACCTGCAACTGCACGCGAGGTGCAGGGAGTAAAGTGAGTACTTCCAACTCAGTGGTAATAAAAGCGAATAATATCTAAGCGATAAGAAAACACGTATGAACACTCCAAAGTGCTATGAAAGACTGTTCAACTCTTTGAGAAAAATAGTAAAATCGTAACACCGAGAAAATCCTTTAGAAAATCTCAAGCTTAGTTAAAAATCTCTTTTGAAAAATATGCCTTTTCAATAGTTGCAAAAATAATTTCCACAAGTAGGAATTAATCAGAAATCTACCCCTCGGGCTCTGTATCAAACTCTCAGTGCAGTATCAGCCCCGCGGGCTCACTCCCAACTCATAAAGTACAACATCAGCCTCTCGAGCTCAACACTCCTTAACATGTAACAACAGGGTATCTGGTCAACAAGGCAAGTAATAGCATGTATGCCAATGATATGTGAGTGCTAAAAATCATGCCACGTAGTGCAATCAGGAATGAATGCATGAATGCAATGCAATGCACATGACCGCTGCGGCGCACAGCCCGATCCATTTGTGTACCCTGCGCTTACTGGGGGTGTGTACAGACTCCGGAGGGGCTCCTTCAGCCCAAGTGCTATAATACTGCGGCGTGCAGTCTGATCCATATAATATATCACTGTGGCGTGCAGTCCGATCCATATAATATAATACTGTGGCGTGCAGTCCGATCCATGCATGTATATGTATACACTGTTGCGGCGTGCAGCCCGATCCATATCACAGTCCAAAAATGCACACATAACACTGCTGCGGTGCGCAGCCCGATCCATGCTCAGTCCAGCAATGCACATAAGCCCCTTGGGTAATAGTAAAATAGTAGTTCTCAGCTCATAACGTCAGAAAAATATCATTTAAGTTTTCAAATCTTAGAATGATGGCTGAGTTTGCAAAACAATATTTAGAACCTTGGACCAAGATCAAATAATATGCAACGTAATGCAAAAACAGTGATATCAATCCCTGAAGGATTCAAATAATTGGCACGAAACCCAAAACATGGCAATCCGCCCAAATCATGATAGCATCAAGTAGTTTTCAATCGATCACACAGTAAAATCAACAACCGGGACGGACCAAGTCACAATCCCCAATGGTGCTCTACCCCACGCTCATACCTGGCGTGCAAGTCACCACAATACAGTACTATGATGTGCAAATCCGGGGTTTCAAACCCTCAGGATATCATTTACAAGTATTACTCACCTCGAACCGGTGAAATTCCTCGCTCGCGACGCCTTTGCCCCTCAAATTGGCCTCCACGCACGTCGAATCTAACCAAAACCAGAGAGAATACATTACAATATGCAAATGGGAAAATGCCCAATCGAAAACAGTCGAATTATAGCAAAAACCTCGAAACTAGCAAAACCCGAGCCCCGGGCC
>MU785213.1:33821-64718 GCA_026770625.1 Nicotiana glauca | reverse complement strand
AATAATTGACTATATCAGTTCCATATGAGGATAGTTTTGCTACCCTTGGCATTATACCTCCCTGGGAGGATAGGAATGTCATTTGTTTTTGTCCCTGGAGCATCATGTTAACCATTAGAACGCCTCTAACCAGTGCATAATTTCTTCCCATCATCTAGATGTCCGAGCTATGTGATTTTACTTGAGAAAATGATGAGATTTGATGCCCTCAGATTTTTTAACATATCACGAGCATATCGAATTGAAGGACAAGTATGGTAGCACCTTTAGTTCCCTCGTATGTTATCAATTCTCAGGAAGGGGTTAAGCTGAAATATGATAATCTCATAAGCGTTCAACTTCCCTTCATCCTCACGGGCTTGTGGCATAGATTTCGTGTGTCAAGTAATGTTAAGAGTGTAGTTCAACAACATGTATTTTGAAACCCGTATCACATTCAAGGTGCCAGAGTATTCTTATTCTTGATAAACGGATTTTTCACTACACTCTAGAAAATGAATGGTTCACGTGCTCGAGTATTCCTCCTTAGTGGTTCCTATTGCCAATGTATGAGTTACCCCTATGACTTATTTGTCTAATAATTGATGTCCTCATAATAATTAACCACGTCAGTATTGTTAAAAGTAACCTTCTGTGTCTCTTGGTATATAACCTCATGAAATGCTCCGCTCAGCACATTAATGGATTCCTGAATAACTCCAGCCTGATCGTGAACTCTGTTGTTCCTCACTGTATTCGATCCATTGGTTATTATAAATTGAGACGAGCCAAAGATGGAGCCTCACAGTGTGGTCATATGTATATTGGATAGGTAATTTTATGGTCAATTTATGATAACACATCTTAGGGTAATCATTGAAGGTCATTAAGGGTTTAGTGGGAGTGTTCGCCTAGAGCCCTAGAGTCTGGAGGCACACAGTTCGCGGTATTCTATTTACCCGGGAACTACGAAGATGTATCGTGACTTGAGGCAACATCACTGGTGGCGGAGATGAAGAAAGACATAGTGGAGTATGTGGCGAAGTGTTTGAATTGCCAGCAGGTCAAGTATGAACATCAGAGACCGGGCGGCCTACTTCAGCGGATGCCTATACCAAAGTGGAAGTGGGAACGTATTACAATGGATTTTGTAGTGGGGTTTCCGCGGACCTTTCAGAAGTTTGATTCAGTATGGGTCATCGTTGATAGGTTGACCAAGTCGACCCACTTCATTCCAATGGCTACTACCTATACAACAGAGATGTATGCTTAGATTTACATTTGGGATATAGTTCGGTTGCACGGTGTGCCTATTTCCATTATATCAGACAGGAGCCCTCAGTTCACTTCCCATTTCTGGAGAGCCGTTCAGAGTGAGTTGGGGACCCGTGTAGAGCGTAGCACATCATTTCATCCTCAGACCGACGGGCAGTCTGAGCAGACAGTTCAGATTTTAGAAGATATGCTTAGAGCTTGTGTGATTGACTTTGGAGGGTAGTGGGATTAGTTTTTGCCCTTGGCGGAGTTTGCATATAACAACAACTATCAGTCCAGTATTGAAATGGCTCCGTACGAGGCTCTATATAGTCGCCGTTGTCGTTCCCCTATCGGATGGTTCGAGCCTGGTGAGGCTAAGTTGTATGGTACAGACTTAGTACAGGATGCCTTGGATAAGGTGAAGTTGATTCAGGAGAGGCTTCGCACAGCTCAGTCGGGCAGAAAAGTTACGTGGATCAGAAGGTGCGGGATGTATCATTTATGGTGGACAAGAAGATTCTCTTGAAAGTCTCTCCCATGAAGGGGATTATGAGGTTCGGGAAGAAGGGCAAGTTGAGCCCAAGGTTTATTGGCCCTTTTGAGGTGTTGAGGAGAGTTGGGGAGGTTGCCTATGAGCTTGTATTACCCCTAGCTTATCGGGAGTTCATCCAGTTTTTCATGTGTCAATGCTTCGAAAGTATTATGCCGACTTTTCCCATATGCTAGAATTTAGTATTCAGCTGGAGGAGAGCTTGGGTTATGAGCAGGAGCCAATTTCCATTATTGATAGACAGGATTGCCAGTTGAGATCCAAGAGGATTTCCGCGGTAAAGGTCCAGTGGAGGGGCCAACCAGTCGAGGAGGAGACATGGGAGTTCGAGGAGGGCATGCAGAGCAGATATCCTTATTTATTCAGCAGCTCAGGTACTTTTCTATGTCCGTTCGAGGACGAACGTTTGTTTAAGAGGTGGAGGATGTAACGACCCGCCTAGTCGTTTTCCTTTTCGAACCCCGTTCCCTTAAATAAAACTTCCCGTGCTTGCTTTAACTAATTTACGACTCGTAGAGATGGTTGGTTCGGGATTTGGAAGAGTTTTGGAGTGAAATATGCCCTTTTAATTCCTTAGCATTTTCTTAAAAGGCTAAGTTTAACTTTGGTCAACATTTTGAGCAAACGGACTTGGATCCGTGATTTGACGGTCCTGGAGGGTCTGTAGGTAAATATGGGACTTGAGCGTATGCCCAGAATCAAATTCTAAGGTTCCTAGCCCGAGTAATGAATTTTTTATTAGAAATTGTTAATAAAAAGTTTTAAGGATTTAAAGAAACTAAGTAATCAGTGATTTCCTAGGTATCGGGCTCGTATTTTGGTTCTAAAACTCGGTACATGTCCGAAATATCATTTAAGACTTGCCTGTAAATTTTGGTGTCATTCCGAGTAGTTTTAGGGCATTTTGGCCTGTTGGAGGAAAATTAAGAACTTGAAGTTCATAAGATTGATTCATTTGGTTTTGGGGGGTGACTTCTAGATTTAGTGTTGTTCCGGGTATTTTAAAGGTTCGAGTAGGTCCGTCTCGTGATTTCAGACTTGTCTGTTTATTCAGGCGGGGCTCGGGAGCCCCAAGCGTAAATCGGACGAGGCTAGAGTGAAGTGGAAATTTTGGAAATGAGCCGAAGTATTGCTTCTTCTGTCATAACAGCATCTGCGACTCTTGGACTGTAGATGCGGCCTTCCAATCACAGAAGCGGCCCAGGGCGACTAGGCCATTTTTGCAAATGCGGCTCCCAAGCCGCAGAAGCGGCGTCGCAGGGGCAACTCATAAACCGCAGATGCGGTCCCAGCCTCCCCTCCCCTTTTCGCAGATGCGGTCTAATTTTTTGCAGATGCGGGACCGCAGATGCAGTCCCCTTACCGCAGAAGCGGAAATCACTGAACCAGTGAGGCTCATTAAAGACGAGTTCTAAGTCATTTTTTTTATATTTTCACTCCTTATTTGGGCGATTTGGGAGCTTTAGAGAGAAGGTCTTCACTTAGCATCAAGAGGTAAGTTTATTCCACCCATCTTTAGTTTAATACTTATATTTTAGGTAGATTAAACACTAGAAATTAGGTAAAATCAATCGGTTAGAGCAAGACCTAGGGTTTTAATAAAACTTAGGTTTAACTACAAAATTTGTTATGAAATGAATTAAAAATCAAATATTAGTATCATTAGGTTGTAGAGAACAACTTCCTTCAAAAAATTTTGGAATCCGGGCACGTGGGTCCGGGGTCGGATTTTTAAGAAACTTGTGTTTATGGTTGGAAAATTTCTTAAATAGCTAGAATTCGATCCTATGAGCCTATATTAACTAGTTCCTACTTCGTTTAACTAGTTTGGGATCGTTCGGCTCCGAATTGAGGGCTTGGACTTGCTCTTGGCATTTGGAGTGCACTTTGGAGCGAGGTGAGTCTCCTTTCTAACCTTGTAAGAGGGAATCGTCCCCATAGGTGTAACAATCGAATAATTTGCCATTATATGTGGGGGCTACGTATGCACTAGGTGACGAGAGTCCGTGCGTAACTACTATTATGCTAAGCCCGGGTAGTCTAGGACCCATAAGCATGCTCTATGTGATTTACTTGCAACTTGATGCTTAGATTCGAATTCGTATAAACCATCTTGGTTAAATCAAATGAGACTACTGGTAGGGACCCTATTTTCTTGGCCTTTAAAAGTGAAATTGAACATACCTATGAATAACTGTTCTTGGGATTATATACTGTTATCTGCCTATTGTTGTGTTTAATTATGTTGACCGCATCGCATGATTGATTCGCGAGGGGGTAATAGATGCATCTATGGTTCGAATCGTTCGACCATCGGCATTGCAAAATTTATTTTTATGTATGATCGGGTCGTACGTCCCTCGGTATTACTTGCGCATGTTCTTGCTTAGTGATTTTTCCTCCGTGGACTGGACTTAATATCTTCTTGATATATGTATATATATATATAGATGCCCACAATAATTTTTGTAAATGAACTGTTAGTCTACCCTTATAAATGCTTAATAACTTGTGAAATCCATGCTTATTATGAACTCCTCCCACTTTATTTGACCCTAGTAGGTATCATGTCGACCTCTCGTCTCTACTTCTTCGAGATTAGATGTCATGACCTCAATTCACCCTCCGTGAACATGTCGTAATGGCATCTAGTCCCTATGACTAGGTATGCCTAGCAATGCGTAAAACAACATAACTTGCGGAATAATTAATTAAATGTCGCTCGGCATATACAACTCAATAATGCGGAAGTCTACAATATCACCCCAAAACCCGAAAACTCACGGGAAACACATGCTAATAGAAATGTAATACACTGCTCTAACTCCAGAATATCTAAACAACTGTAAGAAAGGAAAGACTATCTACTAAAGCTGGAATAAGATAGAGACTCCTGGTCTGCGGACGCGGCAGATGTACCTTGAAGTCTCTGCTAGATCTCTCCGGCTCGGGGATAGTGCGCCTGAGTGGAGGTACCTGGATCTGCGCATGAAAAGACATGCGCAGAAAAGGCATGAGTACACCACAGCGGTACTCAATAAGTGCCAAGCCTAACCTCGGTCAGGTAGTGACGAGGAAGGTTAGGGCCCTACTGAAATAAAACATAATAAATGATAGGATAAGAAAAGAAAAAGTATAAATAAAGTCTACAGCAAAAATCTAGGCAGGATAAATAAGGAAAGCAGTAATAGAAAGCAGAAACAAAACAATATAAGGAATACTGCTCACAATAGGAAATAATAGCCGGGGATCTCTTGGTATCCCGAGGATCTTTTGGTATCCTTATCATATACGCGAGGGATCTCTTGGTATCCCCATCTTACACACGAGGGATATCTTGGTATCCTCAATACTTATATATACATGTGTCAGGGATCTCTTGGTATCCCGCACTCTCAGTCCAGAACATATCACGTACATGGGATCTCCCAGAATGCCGTCCCGTAGTCCCAAATTTAAAACATATAGTAACATATCAAACAACAAGAAAAATGCTAAAAGTAATAGTAAATTCTAGCCTATAATGCTTCACAGAGTACAAACAAGACAGTTTAAGCAAATAAGCAAGTAGGTCAACTAAACTTTCTTATCTAAGCTCACACAGGAAAAGCTTACAATTAGAATAAACAGATAAGCAAGAAAAATCAATTGAAATACTTTAAGTAAAAACGGATTTTCAACAATTAGCTCAAGTACGCGCTCTTCACCTCACGTACGAGGCATTCAAATATCAAATATCATGTCCTAAGGGGAAAGGTCCCCTACACAAGGTTAGACAAGCCACTTACCTCGAACCAGCACAAAAATCAACTAGGCCATGAGTAACCGACTCCAAATGGCCCAAATGTATTCAATTCAATTACATATCGTAAATAACATCGCAAGCAACTGATTCTACTATTTAATTCAAAGTTAAGGCGTGAAATTAGGTAAAATGACCAAAATGCCCCTCAAGACAACATCTCGGAACTGGATAGTTTTCACATTTTTAGAACCCTCGTATTCTCACGATTCTAACCATATAAACATCTCCCAAATCGGAGGTCAAACACCCACTCAAAACTGAATAATTTGGTCTATGAAGTTTTCCTGATTTTTCATTCAAAAATTCGAAATTAAGGATGAATTCGTGATCAGATTAGTGGGTTTTAAGCATAAGGGAGTAAAGAATCGTTACCCAATCGTTGCCCTCGAAAATCCTCGAATTCTCTCCCAAATCCGAGCTCCCGAGCTTGTGTTTTGATAAAAATGGCAAACCCTCAGTTTTGAATTGTTTATATCTGCCCAGGTATTTAAAGCATCGCGAACGCGGAGAAAGTCTCACGTTCGCGAAGAAGAAAGATGAAGGCTGCCAAAAATACCCTTCGCTAATGCGAGGAAGAGACCGCGAACGTGAAGGCCTGGACTGGTGAAGCTAAGCGAATGCGACGTTTGGAACGTGAACGCGATGAAGAAAATAGCGAGGTCCAGAAGTTACCCTACGTGAACATGTGAGAGCGTTCGCGAACGCGAAGAATGGACTAGCGTAGGTACACAAACGCGTGATTGCTTATGCGAACGCGATGGGGAAGTAAGCTAGGCTTCACAAACACAGGAAGGATTATGCAAACGCGAAGAGGAAAATTCCAGGTGGTCAAAATAAGCCTTCGCAAATGCGAAGGGCAGCTCGCGAGTCAAAATAAGCCTTCGCAAACGCGAAGGGCAGCTCGCGAACTCGATAGAGGCATACCAGAAGCAGCTACAATAGTTCAAAAATAGGAGTAAATGGCCCGTTGAGCATCTGAAACACACCCGAGGCCCCCGGGACCTCAACCAAACCTACAAAAATATCCCATAACATCATTTAAACTTGTACCAAACCTTAAACCACCTAAAACAACGCCGGAAACCCGAATTAATCAAAGATTTGAGCCTAAGAACTTTAGATTTCATCAAAATACACTTTCGATCAAAAACCTAACCAAAACACGTCCGAATGACCTGAAATTTAGCACATAGGCACCCCAAATGACATGACGGAGCTACTACAACTTCCGAAATTCCATGCCGACCCTCGGATCAAAATTCACTATCGGATCGGAAACTTCAAAAATTCATGGCATTTCAAGCCTAAATTAGTTACGGACCTCCAAAATACATTCCGAACATGCTCCCAACCCCAAAATCACCTAACGGAGCTAACGAAACCATCGGATTTCCATTTCGAGGTTGTCTTCACACTGTTTTGACTACGGACCACTTTCCAACACTTAAGCTCTCATTTAGGGACTAAGTGTCCCAAAACTCTCCGAAACCTAATGCCAAACGTCCCGGAAAACCAAAATAGCAGAAAAGAACTTAGGGGAAGAAGTTAATAGGGGATCGGTGTGTAAATTCTAAAAACAATCGGCCGGGTCGTTACATCCTCCCACACTTAAGCATTCGTTCATCCTTGAACGAGCATAGAGAACATACCTGAAGTAGTGAAAAGATGAGGGTACCGGCTGTGCATATCCCGCTCGGTCTCACAAGTCGCATCCTTGGCCGGCTGACCCTGCCACTGAACCTTTGCTGAAGCAATGTTCTTCGACCTCAACTTTCTGATCTGCCTATCCAATATAGCCACTGGCTCCTCAACATAGGATAGATCCTTGTCCAACTGGATTGAACTGAAATCCAACACGTGCGATGGGTCACCTTGATACCTCTGGAGCATCAAACCATTAAATACCGGATGAACCCAGGCCAAACTGGGAGGCAAGGCAAGCTCATAAGCAACCTCCCCAACTCGCCTCAAGATCTCAAAAGGGCCAATAAACCTCATACTCAACTTCCCTTTCTTCCAAAACCTCATGACGCCTTTCATAGGTGAAACCCGAAGCAAAACTCGCTCACCAACCATATACAAAACATCACAAACCTTCCTGTCCGCATAGCTCTTCTGTCTGGACTGGGCTGTACAGAGTCTATACTGAATCATCTTAACCTTCTCCAATGCATCCTGAACCAACTCTGTGCCCAATAGCCTGGCCTTACCCGGCTCAAACCAACCCACCTTAGATCTACACCTCCTACCATATAAAGCCTCATACGGCGCCATCTGAATGCTGGACTGATAACTGTTGTTGTAAGAAAACTCTGCCAATGGCAAGAATTGATCCCAAGACCCTCCAAACTCAATCACACATGCACGGAGCATATCCTCGAGAATCTGAATAGTGCGCTCGGACTGTCTGTCCGTCTAGGGGTGAAATGTTGTGCTCAACTCCACTCGAGTACCTAACTCCTGCTGCACGGCTCTCCAGAACCGCGATGTAAACTGAGTACCTCTATTTGAAATAATAGAAACTGGAATACCATGCAGACGAACAATCTCCCAGATATAAATCTTCGCCAACCGCTCCGATGAATAAGTGGTACACACAAAAATGAAATGAGTGAACTTGGTCAGCCGATCCACAATAACCCAAATGACATCAAACTTCTTCAAGGTCCATGGGAGTCCAGATACAAAGTCTATGGTGATGCGCTCCAATTTCCACTCCGGAATCTCTATCTACTGAAGCAACCCACCCGGTCTCTGGTGCTCATACTTCACCTGCTGGCTGATGAGGCATCTAGATACATACCCAACTATATCTTTCTTCATCCGCCTCCACCAATAGTGCTGCCTCAAGTCCTGATATATCTTCGCGACACCCGGATGGATGGAATACTGCAAACTATGGGCCTCTGCTAAAATCAACTCTCGAAGCTCATCAACATTGGGCATACAAATTTGACCATACATCTTCAATACCCCGTCATCTCTAATGGTCACATTTCTGGCATCACCATGCTGAACTTTTTCCTTAAGGAAAAGCAAATGAGGGTCATCATACTACCTCTCCCTGATACGATCAAATAAAGAAGACCGGAAAACCACACAAGCTAGAACCCGACTTGGATCCGAAAGATCCAATCTCACAAATTTGCTGGCTAAGGCCTGAACATCCATCGCCATAGGCCTCTTTGAAGCTGGTAAATATGCCAAACTCCCCAAACTCTCCGTCCGGTGACTCAAGGCATCAGCCACCATATTTGCCTTGCCCGCGTGATACGGAATAGTAATATCATAATCCTTCAGCAACTCTAACTACCTCCTCTGACGCATATTTAGATCATTTTGCTTGAACAAGTGCTGCAAACTCCGATGGTCAGTATAGATCTCACAAGGCACACCGTACAAATAATGATGCCAGATCTTCAAGGCATGAACAATAGCAGCTAGCTCAAGGTCGTGGACAGGGTAACTCTTCAATCACCCTACCGTCCTGCATCAACACCTCTCCGAGGCCAACTCTCAAGGCATCATAATAGACAGTACAAGACCCCAAACCGATAGGCAATATCAAAATTGGAGCTATAGTTAAAGTTGTCTTAAGCTTCTGAAAGCTCACCTCACACTCCTCTGTCCACTAAAATGGGGCACCCTTCTAGGTCAATCTAGTCATAGGGGCCACAATCGATGAAAATCCCTCTACAGAACGACGGTAGTAGCCCGCCAAGCTAAGGAAACTGCAAATCTCTGTAGCTGAGGAGGGTCTAGGCCAACTCTACACTGCCTCCACCTTCTTCGGATCCAACCGAATTCCCTCACTCGATACCATATGACCTAAGAATGCCACAGAACTCAACCAAAACTCATATTTTGAGAACTTTGCATATAATTTCTTCTCTCTCAGGGTCTAAAGCACTATCCTCAGGTGCCACTCATGATCTTCCCAACTCCGGGACTATACAAGAATATCATCTATGAAAATAATGATGAACGAGTCGAGATATGGCCTGAACACACTGTGCATCAAATGCATGAAAGCTGATGGGGCATTGGTTAGCCCAAATGACATAACAAGGAACTCGTAATGGCCATACCGAGTCCTGAAGGTAGTCTTTGAAATATCTGGCTCCCGAACTTCAACTGATGGTAACTTGAGCGCAAGTCAATCTTAGAAAACACATGTGCACCCTGAAGCTGGTCAAACAGATCCTCAATACAAGGCAAAGGATAATGGTTCTTCATTGTAGCCTTGTTCAACTGGCGATATTCAATACACATGCGCATAGAACCATCCTTCTTCTTCATAAACAAGACAGGAGCACACCACGATGAAACACTAGGTCGAATAAAACCCTTATCAAGCAATTCCTGTAACTGATCCTTCAACTCCTTCAACTTAGGAGGAGCCATACGATATGTAGGAATGGAAATGGGCTGAGTGCCCAGTAATAGATAAATGCTGAAATTAATGTCTCCATGGGGTAGCATGCCTGGAAGATCAGCTGGAAACACATCGGGATAATCCCGTACCACTGGGACTGAATCAACAGAAGGGGTATCAAAGCTGACATATCTCACATAAGCTAAATACGCGGCATAACCCTTCTCAACCATACGCTGAGCTTTAAGGAAAGAGATAACTTTACTGGGAGGGTAATTTAAAGTACCACTCCACTCAACACGTGGAATACCTGGCATAGCCAGCGTCACGGTCTTGGCGTGACAATCAAGAATAGCAAAATAGGGCGACAACCAGTCCATGCCTAAGATAATATCAAAGTCAACCATACCGAGTAATAATAAATCCGCTCTGGTCTCAAAACCACAAACAGTAACCAAACATTACTGATAAATGCAATCCACAACAAGAGAATCCCCCATAGGAGTAGAAAAATAAACAGGGGCACTCAAGGAATCTCTAGGTACACCCAAATGTGGAGAAAAGTAAGAAGACACATAAGAGTAAGTAGGGCCCAAATCGAATAGAACTGATACTTCTCTGTGAAAAACCAGTATAATACCTGTAATGACAGAGTCGGAGGCAACAACCTCTGTACGAGCAGGAATAGCATAATATCTAGCCTGGCCTCTCTCTCGAGGGTGACCTCTAGCTCCTCGACCTCCGCCCCTAGCTGGATGGGCAGATGGGGTAGCAGCTAGAGCTGTGATCATGGCCTGAGAAATTTGAGGAGCACGCTGTGGTTGAGAAGTCTATGGGGGTGCACTCCTCCCAAGTCTAGGGCAATCCCTCACTATATGTCGGGTGTCACACTCAAAACAAGCTCTGGGAGGGCGTGGTGGCTATGACTGACTAGGTCCATGTCTGCTGGACTAACCTCTGAAAGCACCCCGCGCAGGAGGCGCGCTAGAAACTGGAGGTGCATAGTAAGGCTCCTGAGGTATAGGTGGAGCTGGAGCACTACTGGCTGCTAGAAGAGCTGAATGGACGGGGCGACCCACATAACCCCTGCCATGATGACCTGTTGCTGGGGTACGGGCACCAGAAAAGTGGCCCGACTCTCGAGACCTCTTGGCCTCTCTCTCTACTCGCTCCCTGGCGAGCATACCCGCGATCTTCCTAGCAATGCTCACTACTTGCTGATAAGAAATGTCCATCTCCAACTCTCGAGCTATGCTAGATCTGATGGGTAGGGTAAGACCCTCAATGAACCTGCAAACTCTCTCACGGACTGTAGCAACCAAGGCCAGTGCATGCCTGGCCAACCTGGTATAGCGGATATCATACTCCAAAACGGTCATAGCACCCCGGCGCAAATGCTCAAACTCAGCGCGCCATGCATCTCTGAGACTCTGAGGGACAAACTCTCTCATGAACATATATGAGAACTGGGTCTAGGTCAGTGAGGCAGCCTCAACTGCACTATCTATATCAGTGCGCCACCAATCATAGGCGGCTCCCTAAAGCTGGAAGGAAGTGAAGGAAACCCCGCTAGACTCTACTATGCCCATAGTGCGAAGAATACGGTGGCACTCTTCTAGAAATCTCAAGGCATCGTCTGATGCTAATCTATTGAATATATGAGACTTGTACTTCTTGAACCTCTCGAGCCTCAACTACTCATCCTCGGAAGCCGATGCCCTGTCCTCGGGCCGAATGAGTACTACAGGCGGTGCGGGAATAATCTCGGGAACCTGCTCAACATGCACTCGCTGCTCAAGAGTGCGGGCGGCGGGAGTCTGTGCTCCTCCCCTGGCCTGGGATACGGCTGCAGCAAGGGGAAGCAACCCAGCCTGAGCCAAGGTGGTGTACATACTCATGAACTGAGCCAAAGTCTCCTGAAGAGCTGGAGTAGTAGTGGCAATAGTAGGCATGCCAGGTGTCTGGGCTCCGGCTGGATCTGTTGGTGGTGCCTCAGCGGTAGCTGGCGCAGGTGCTTTGGCTACACCACGTGCGCGTCCTTGACCTCTACCCCAGCCTCGGCCTTTAACAGCTACGGTAGGGGGCACGGGTGCCTAATCATCCCGGGTAGCGTGTGTCCTCACCATCTGTGAGAGAATAGAAGACACACGTTAGAATTTGTGATGTCAAAATATCGCACGACAAGGAAATCAAATGAAGTGAAAATTTTCCTAGCAGTTACATGGCCTCTCGTAGATAAGTACAGACATCTCCATACCGATCAGCAATACTCTAATAAACCGGCCTGTGTTCTGTGACTCCTATGAACCTAGAGC
Source organism: Nicotiana glauca (assembly GCA_026770625.1). Taxonomy (NCBI): domain Eukaryota; kingdom Viridiplantae; phylum Streptophyta; class Magnoliopsida; order Solanales; family Solanaceae; genus Nicotiana; species Nicotiana glauca. The sequence goes on along the minus strand of MU785213.1, from coordinate 52,437 downwards.
TCTAATACCAACTTGTCACGACCCCAGTTCGCCCTCCGTGAAGATGTCGTGATGGCACCTAGTCCCTATAACTAGGTAAGCCTAGCAATGCGGAAAACAACATAACTTGTGGAATAATAATTAAATGTCGCTCGGTATATACAACTCAATAATGTGGAGGTCTACAATATCACCCCAAAACCCGGAAACTCACGGGAAATACAGGCTAATAAAAATATAATACACTACTCTAACTCCAGAATGTCTAAACAACTGTAAGAATGGAAAGACTATCTACTAAAGTTGGAATAAGATAGAGACTCCTAGGCTGCGGACGCGGCAGATGTACCTCAAATTCTATGCTACATCTTTCCGCCTCGGGGATAGTGCGCTTGAGTGGAGATACTTGGATCTGCACATGAAAATACATGCGCAGAAGGGCCATAAGTACACCACAACGGTACTGGGTAAGTGCCAAGCCTAACCTCGGTCGGGTAGTGACGAGGAAGGTCAGGGCCCTACTGACATAAAACATAATAAATGATAGGATAAGAAAATAAAAAGTATAGATAAAGTCTACAGCAAAAATCTAGGCAGGATAAGGAAAGCATTAATAGAAAGCAGAAACAAAACAATATAAGGAATACTACTCACAACATGAAATAATAGCCGGGGATCTCTTGGTATCCTTATCATATACGCGAGGGATCTCTTGGTATCTCCATCTTACACACGAGGGATCTCTTGGTATCCCGAGGATCTCTTGGTATCCTCAATACTTATATATACATGTGCCAGGTATCTCTTGGTATCCCGCACTCTCAGTCCAGAACATATCACGTACAGGGGATCTCCCCGGATGCCGTCCCGCAGTCCCAAATTTAAAACATACAATAACATCTCAAACAACAAGAAAAATGCTAAAAGTAATAGTAAATTCTAGCCTAACATGCTTCACGGACTACAAACAAGATAGTTTAAGAAAATAGGCAAGTAGGTCAACAAAACTTTCTTCTCTAAGATCACACAGGAAAAGCTTACAATTAGAATAAATAGATAAGCAAGAAAACTCAATTGAAATACTTCAAGTAAAAATAGATTTTCAACAATTAGCTCAAGTACGCACTTGTCACCTCACGTACGAGGTATTCAAATATCAAATATCATGTCCTAAGGGGAAAGGTCCCCCACACAAGGTTAGACAAGCCACTTATCTCGAATCGGCACAAAAATCAACTAGACACCACGCCTTTGCCACGAGTATCCGACTCCAAATGGCCCAAATCTATTCAATTCAATTACATATCATATATAACATTGCAAGCAACTAATTCTACTATTTAATTCAAAGCTAAGGCGCGAAATTAGGTAAAATGACCAAAATGCCCCTCAGGCCAACGTCTCGGAACCGGATAATTTTCCCATTTTCAGAACCCTTGTACTCTCACAATTCTAACCATATAAAAATCTCCCAAATCGGAGGTCAAACACCCACTTAAAACTCAATAGATTGGTCTATGAAGTTTTCCCCATTTTTCATTCAAAAATCCGAAATTAAGGATGAATTCGTGAGTAGATTAGTGAGTTTTAAGCATAAGGGAGCAGAGAATTATTACCCAATCGTTGCCCTCGAAAATCCCTCGAAATCTCTCCCAAATTCGAGCTCCTGACCTTGTGTTTTGATAAAAATGGCAAACCTTCGATTTTGAAATGTTTATATCTGCCCAAGTATTTAAAGCATCACGAACGCGGAGGAACTCTCGCGTTCGCGAAGAAGAAAGATGACGGCTGCCAAAAATACCTTTTCGCGAATGCAATGAAGAGACCACGAAAGCGAAGGCCTGGACTGGTGAATCTACGTGAATACGGCGTCTAGAACGCGAACGCGATGAAGAAAATAGTGAGGTCCAGAAGTTACCCTACGCGAACGCGTGAAAGCATTCGCGAACGCAAAGAACGGACTAGCGTAGGTACGTTAACGCGTAACAGCTTACGCGAACGCGATGGGGAAGTAAGTTGGGCTTCGCGAATGCGGGAAGGATTATGCGAACGCGAAGAGTAAAATTCTAGGTGGTCAAAATAAGCCTTCGTGAACGCGATAGAGGCATACCAGAAGCAGCAACAGCAGTTCAAAAATAGGAGGAAATGGCCCGTTGAGCATCCGAAACACACTCGAGGCCCCCGGGACCTCAACCAAACCAACGGACATATCCCGTAACATCATTCAAACTTGTACCAAACCTTAAACCACCTAAAACAACGCCGGAAATCCGAATTAATCAAGGATTTGAGCCTAAGAACTTCAAATTTTATCAAAATACACTTTCGATCAAAAACCTAACCAAAACACGTCCGTATGACCTAAAATTTTTCACACGCCCCAAATGATAGGACGGAGCTACTGCAACTTCCGGAATTCCATTCCAACCCTCGGATCAAAAACTCACTACTAGACCGAAAACTTCAAAAATTCAAACTTTGGTATTTCAAGCCTAAATTGGTTACGGACCTCCAAAATACATTCTGAACATGCTCCCAACCCCGAAATCACCTAACGGAGCTAACGGAACCATCGAATTTCCATTCCGAGGCCGTCTTCATACTGTTCCGACTACGGACCACTTTCTAACACTTAAGCTCTCATTTAGGGACTAAGTGTCCCAAAACTCTCCGAAACCCAACACCGAACGTCCCGGCAAACCAAAATAGTAGAAATGAACTTTGGGGAAGCAGTTAATAGGGGATCGAGGCGTAAATTCTAAAAATGACCAGTCGGGTTGTTACATCAGATGAGATACTTACTGGTTACATATTGTTTATGAACTCATACTACACTTCTATAATTAATTGTACATGGTCTAAGGCAGGTACATCTGGCTGTCAGTCGGGAGTGCATCATTGAGCAGATTCGAGACTCCTACGGTGAGCTGCTTCCCCTCCATGCCGATTAGCAGCTTGAAGGAGTTTTCTTATGTATTTATGCTGTATATTCTATTTCAGACAGTAGGATAATGTGTTTTGTTGTATATTCTACTAGTTGCCCACTACTTGTGACACCAGGTCTTGGCACACACATTAGTAGACTGTATTATTTTGGGGTTGTATTATTATTATGATTTCATCCATCGCTTCTAATTTATTTCTAACTTAAAGAATTATTTCAACTATTTTGGGGTTAAAGTGATCAAAAGCTTAGTTAGTAACTTCCGTGTTGGCTTGCCCAAAAATGGTGTTGGGCGCCATCATGACCTGTTATGGAATTGGGTCGTGACACCTTCTGTAAATATAAAGTTTTTTTTTCTTTTTTTCTAACTCGTATAAATCAACCAGACGCCAAGGTCCATTGCACCCCTACATGATTCACTGGGTGATCTTCTCAATGCATCTGCATCTTCAGACAGAACCATAACGTGTCTAGTAAATACTTAATGTTTCCACCACCTCTTCGCGGAACCCATCATATAAAACACAGCAAAATCAACCCATATTTCTTTCAAATATTCCCATATTCTACAATACTTCATGGCAGCGGTTCAAAAAAAATCCTGTGGGGTCCTCAGAAGGTGTACCACTGAAATGGACTAGAAATAGCTAGGTAAACTTATCCAATCTCAGCAAAGCCTCAAAAGACAAGGCAGGCCTATCATCAGCATGTGTTGCAATAACTAATTGAGCTACCCTAACTGGATGAGATTAAGCTAAATCCTTCATAAGCTCATGCAACACAACCCGTCTAATTCCTTAAACCATTTGCAAATCTCGCATTCACCCTCGTAACAGTCAAGCCCACTCTTATAAGCGATCCAAACTCAAATTGCGATACATATATTTCACTGGTAAAAGAGGACTACCAACCAACAACAGAAGGATCACACAAACTTCAGAACATCCCGCAGAAGATAATCCACTTGCTTAGCCTCAAACTGGTATCTCTCTATACTCTTCCATAATCATAACTATTATACAATCACTTAATCCCCCTCTGAGTCTAAACTCATAACACAATATGAAGATTTACTCCGATCCACAACTAAACTACACGAGAGGTCCTTCAATACACCCATAGCTCGAGGCCATATGCCAGCTCAAGACAAAAGTCAAACACCCAATAATCCTTGCTACATCCTCAGCAAACTCTTCACGTCACATTCAAAAAATTTGAACACATATCGCAATCAAATCATACTCACCCCTAGTCATCCAATTAGAAATTCCACCAGTAAGGACACAAACGGATATATAAGTCCCAAATACACATGATCACACGATCGGAATCTCAGTACTCAAGCCACAGACAAAACCTGGCCTCAAGTCCTCCAGACTGGCCCAACATTACACATAGAAATCACATCTCGCACCTCATCCAGGGAATCACGAGCTATCGATGCACAACAGGTACCGAGCGCTTATGTGCGCACACGAATGCGTGAAAGAAATTCAAGGAGTTACGCTTTAAGCTGAATCAATGTCGCACAATGAGAATTCAGGAATGTGGAATTTCCTAAAGGGTTTTACAGCCTCTCGAAGATAAGTACAGACATCTTCGTACCAATATGCAAGACTTTACTAAACCTTTTCTGTGAATTGTGAGACCTATGTAACCTAGAGCCCTAATACCAACTTGTCACGATCTGGATTTCCCACCCTCGGGAGTCATGATGGCACCTACAAATGAAAGCTAGGCAAGCCAAACAACTGAACTATTTACCGTGTTTCCATTTTGAATCTGATAACAGTTTAGAGCTAACAATTAGATAACAACAGAATTAAATAAGTGGAAGAGTGCATTGTAAAGATTTAATAATACTGCTAATACCAAGCCATAACAAATCTACCTAAGACTGGTGTCACAACCTCACAGACTGTCTAGGACTACTATAAATAAGGGTCTGAAAGAAATAAATATAACATTGTCTCCGAAAGTACATGAAAGAAACATGAATAGTAGGTAAAGGAGCCACCAAGGCCTGCGGATGCCTGTAGAACTACCTCGGATCGCTTGATGAACAAGAAACAACAATCTCACTGCGGTCAGAACTCTACAGCACTGGGATCTGCATAATAGAGTACAGAGTGTAGTATCAGCACAACCGACCCCATGTGCTGGTAAGTGCCTAGCCTAACCTCGACGAAGTAGTAACGAGGCTAGTATCAGACTACCAAATAAACCTGTGCAGTTAAATCATATATAGCGGAAAAGAAGAACAGTAATGTGTAGTTAAGTATGGGAGAGGCGTAACATGCTACGGGGACATTGAATAATAATAGAAGAACAACAAATAAATATGAGGATCAACGTAGTTCAATTGAAAATAGGAAGAGAAGATCAGGCTGCGGGGTACAACAAGTATTAACAGGAAACCAACAATTAAATGTAGAGAAATCGTAACTCAATTTTCGATAAAAAAATTAGGAAAACAAAGACAAGTGCACGGATCACCCTTTGTGCTTTAACACTCTCACCAAAACAATACATGGCATCACCCTTCGTGCTTTACACTCTTCCTCACCCAAGCAACAAACACAAGGCAAATAGGGTAAGGGAATCTATTGTCAGCCCCAAACCTACGCCTAGACGTAACACGACACTCGGTGCCTGACTACATGTGACCAAGCGAACCAACTGGCTGGCTGAATCAACATGTGATATCATAACATACTAAATGCGGAAGATAAACTAATACATGCTGATATACTGAAAGTCTGGATGCTATAAATCAAAGTGTAAAAATACGAATACAATTTTGAAACATATTTGTACCCAACATAGCTTAACATGAAAANGTGACCGAGCGAACCAACTGGCTGGCTGAATCAACATGTGATATCATAACATACTAAATGCGGAAGATAAACTAATACATGCTGATATACTGAAAGTCTGGATGCTATAAATCAAAGTGTAAAAATACGAATACAATTTTGAAACATATTTGTACCCAACATAGCTTAACATGAAAAGCCTAAGACACTATCTAACTGTTACTCTAGTCTATGAAGCCTCTATTGAAGTACTGAAAACACTAATTGTCTGTAAATACTGAAAGACCGTACAGTAATGATAATACCCCGAAAGAACTGGGGATCATCAAACAGCTGGTACGAGAATCCTAGTGCTCTAAATCATCAACCTATAAATCATTACCTGCATTGTGAGATGCAGGCCCCAGGCAAAAGGGACGTCAGTACATTAGAATTGTACTGGTATGTAAAGCAAGTGATAGAAAGAATTATAAATGCTGAAACTAAAACTAAGCTGATAACTGAAATGATAACTATTGAAACTGAAACTGAAGTGAGAACTGGTAACTGAACTGAATAAACGAATTAAGGATATGAATACTCCCTCTTCTGAATGATGAACAACTTATTTATCTAAATAAGCTACGGCCTCGGGCCCAATATATATGTGCACAAGCTACGATCTCAGGCCCAAGTATACGTATGCATAACTACGGCCTCAGACCCAAAATGCATAAAGCATAAACTACGGCCTTAGGCCCAAACATGAATAAAGCATAAACTACGGCCTCAGGCCTAAACATACATAAAGCATAAACTATAGCCTCAGGACCAAGTAGCATAAAGCATATAAACTACAGCCTCAGGCCCAAATACAGGTGTTTAACATTCAGGAATTTAAAATCAGAAACTGAGAATCATACTGCAATACATAATAGTAAAATACGAATCACATTGAGTTACATGATACTGGAATACTGGATCAAACTGGGTTACATAATACTGACATACTAAATGGGACTAAAATGAGACATGTATTCTTAAACTGATTATAAATACTAAAATTTCAACTGTATATGGCATACTGAGTAATCCATACTAAGACTCAGGACCATCAAACCCAAGTCTATATTGAATACGCACTGAGCTCACAACGTTCAGAATGAAACTCATGAGCGAGTTATGAAGCTAGAGAATAGAAGTTCTACAACTATTCAAGGAACTAGGCTTAACTATATTTCTGAGGCAATTGGTAACGTCATAAAAGAAATGTAGTGTATGGAGAATCATTAAAATTCCCAAACATAAAGAGTTAGCCTCATATACCTTAACTTCCTACTCTTGGGCGTAATACAATATTCGCCAACCCTTTCAACTTTAATCTATATCAATACAAGTTAAAGGGATTCCATATTAGCAATAATTCTCATGTTTTGGTCACTTAAGCATTTTCTCAAACACTTTGTGACATAAAGCTTCATAGTCCTTATTAATGGTGTCTCTACACCCAATAACCCATTCTTGTGTTCCTAGATAAATTCTAAAGTCTCAAATTGATTATAATCAACATTATTCTTCATCGTCCATATGGTCAACAACACCCTTAACCAATAATCAACAATCAACACCCCAACCCTATAATCGTTCATGCTTTTTCTATCAAACCCATCAACTCATATCTCATGAACTAGGGTTTACAATCATTAAACAAATGCTAGAATCAATTAGAGAGTGAAGATATTACCTTTTTGAAGTTCAATCCTCTTGAATTCAAGTTTTAGGGTTTCTTCGGTCAATAACGATGTCCCAATCAAATATCTAATAATATGGAGGGTTTACCCATGTTAATAAAATGTTGGGAAATTGAATTTAACTTAGAACTTACCTTGGATAGTGGAAGGACCCTTAAGAAGTTAGGTTTTTGAGAGTTCTCCTTTCTAAAGCAAGTTTTTATGTTTTGGGGATATGGAGGACGAAATATGGCTTTAAAATGACCCCCCACGAGCATGCCCGCACTCCTGGAGACCTGACCACGCTACTGACCGTGATAAACGGTAGTAACACTACCTTAAAATTAACATGGTCGCGCTAATGGGCACGCTACCGGGTGCGCATATCGCATACTGTTCTATAAAAAGCGCATAACTTTTTGCACAGAGATCCATAATTTATCGTTGGAAATCTATTTCAAATGCCTACAACTTTTACTTTGAATTTTCCCAAATTCCTTACAAAGTTTCACTAAACCCTGCTGGAACACGGACCTTCTGCAAACTTAGTCAATTTTGTCGAATCTTATGCACCTCACTTTCCATCTTGATTTTGAAACAACTATTTTCACCCATAATCATCCCGATATAACTTCATATGTCCAAAGTATAACCTTACTACTCTTTTAACTCATTCATACCTAAGCCGAATTTACGGGGTGTTACATTATCTCCCCCTTGGAATCATTCATCCTCGAATGACTGTCCTGACTATAACTTTTGCTAACTCCGGACCTTAAACAGGTCTGGTGAAAACATCAACTTTCATTAACACTTGTATACTAAACTGAATGAATACATGATTACGGAACTGTTGCGATACTGAACTGAATGACTACTGCATTGACTGAATATTGGTCTTCCATGGATACGTGAATACTTAACTAACATGGATATATGAATATTGAACTGGCATAAATATTTGAGTTGTTTGAGTACTAAACTGGCATGAATGTCTAAGTATTGGACTAATATAAGTAGCTGAGTATTAAGCTGACATGAGTGTCGGAGTACTGAACTGACATGAGTATTTGAGTATTGAACTGACATGAGCATCTGAGTACCGAACTGACATGAGTATCTGAGTATTAAACTAACATGAGTATCTGAGTACTGAACTAACATGAGTATCTAAGTATTGAACTGACATGAGTATCTGAGTATTGGAAACTTGAATGTTATAACATGACATGTGAAATACTGGTTGTACCACCACTAATTATGGTGGCAACTCCAACTCATAAACTAATTGACCGATCCTTTGCAAGAATATATATGGCCCAATATAGCAGGGACTATGCTTCCCCTTTTTCCCAAATCTCATAATGTTTTTCATAAGAGAAACTTTCAGAAACACCCAATCATCAACTTGAAACTCTAGGTCTCTATGTCGCACGCTCGAATATGACTTTTGGCGGCCCTGAGTTTTCTTCAAATGCTCTTGAATCAACTTAACTTTCTGTATAGTCTGATAGACCAAATCAGGTCGTAACTACTCCATTTCTCCAACTTCAAACCAACCAATTGGTGATCTACACCTTCACCTATCCAGAGCTTCGTACGGTGCCATCTTGATACTATAATAGTAGGTTATTATTAGCAAGGTCAGTAAGAGGTATGTGATCATCCCAATTACTTTTAACATCAAGGACATATCCTCAACTGTTTGAATAATATGCTCTGCCTGGCCATCTTTCTAAGGATGAAAAACTTATGCCTAATCCTTTCTGAAAGAACTTCTAAAAGTTCATTTTAAATTGAGCACCACAATTCAAAATGACAGACAACGGAGTCCCATACATCAGACGATTTCCTGAATGTACAACTTGGTATAATCTTCTACTGAATCTGTAGTTTTTACTGGCAAGAAGTATGCTGACCTGGTAAGTCGATTTACAATCATCCAATCAAATAATGCTTTCAAGATGATCAAGATAATCCTGTTATAAACTCCATATTTACCATCTCTACTCAAAATATATGTATTCTGTGTTAAAAACACTAGGCTTCCTGCTGTTCGACTTTCACTTGCTGACAATTCAGACACATTGCCATAAAGTCTGCAACGTTCTTTTTCACGTCGTTCAACCAATAAATCCCCTTGGTCATGATACATCTTTGGGGAACCTGGATGGAAAGAATACCTGGAATTATGGGCTTTTAACATGATCTCCCTCTTTAATTCCATCTATGTCTGGAACACACAATCTGTCTTGGTGCCTCAAAGTACCATCATCTCCCTCTTATTCAAAAGCCAACGTCTTATACTTGTGGATCTCCTCTTTCAATTGCAACACGTAGGGATCATCAAATTGTTTCTCCGTCTCAAAGGATACTAAGGGGGAACAAGTCCTGTTCTAGACAACAACTCTGTCATCTTTAGAGTCCAAAGTCGAACTCCTATCTTGGCTGGTGAGCTTATTTTACCAGAGTTCTCTTATCTACCTCAATCATGAGTTATACTTCTCACACTTTATCTTCTTAAGAACTTCCTGAAAACACTTATAGAATTGTTGTGAGCTAAGTCTTTAACCAGTACTCCGAAGACTAGAGTCTCGTGCAATGGTACTACCCTCGTGATACATAACTGGGCATGATTTTATAGCTTTCTGTGATCACTTTATCATCAATAATTAAGCTCGGGGATCATTCTAATCACTTTGTATTTCTTACACATGCTAGATATAATCCCTGTGGTAATTATACAATTTTCCCTCATTACCAAACTGATTTTCTTTTTCATATCCCATGCTAACTATTCGGGTTTCAAAGCTCTAACTGGAATTACTGAAAATTTTCACATCACCCCTTAGACCAAATGTCTTATACTTTTGGATCCTTCTCTTTATGTTGGGATACAAATAACTTTCCTTATTTTCTGCAATTCTTTGCACTCTACGTCAATAACGACTCAATTTCCAACTTACTTCTGAGCTAGGAAAAAAATAAATTATTCACTTAATGGAAAGCTAATGTATTCACAACTATTATACACAATCTTAATAATTTAACTCTGCTCACACTCTCAATCCTGGAGAAAATTCCTTTCGATAACTCTTAAAGGCTATTCTTCTATAGCATGCTCTCTTACTGCCTAGCTGATTATTTTTTCCACTATCACTGTACTTCAAGTTTAACTTAAACTCTTTGGGTTCTAACACACATTCGGTATTTCAAATTGTCATCCACTCAATATAGTTAACCTGGCTAAGTGCATCAAATTGTACCTCTACTAGCTCTGCTGAAATTGCTAATCTGTTGTATCTACTCAAAACTTACTTAATATCCTTTTTACTAACCACCTGCTAGCATCATATTTTCTTCTCATACTTTGAATAACTAAAGTGAAGCATAAGGTTACTCCTAACTTCCCTCGTCATCTGACCATATTCTTTTGGCGCACACTATCATTCTTTTTGAACTATGTACATGGATCACACTTAGGAAAATTTCATCTGTCTAAAATAAAAGTAGAATATCTAACCGCCAAACTTTATGTATAATACAAAATTATATCATACTATAAACATCCTCAGTAATCACTTATTCACATAACCTAAGGGGAAACTGACATATTTTTAATCTTACATCAATAGTTGCTTCTTATAGTAGCTTACTAACGTGGTACTTCTGGTTCTGATTTGAATAAATCTAAACAACTTAAAATCATTCACTGAAATTCAATATTGGCTGCTCTTGGTTCTCATTGCATACACCATATCTTCTATCCATTTGCATGAGTTGTACGAAATCATATCTTTGGTAATAACAAATGTTTCTGACTCTTAGGTATTTTGCCCTTTGGCTCTTTTCTGTCCAAAACTATAATGACCAATGTTAGGGTATGACATCTGATCTATCATCATCCAACTTGTGGCTCCATTTCCAAAAATTACATAAAGTTGTTCTAGGAGATAAAACATATACAAACACACTACCATGTACAATCGTATCCTTCAAAGTATACCATCATCTGATAAATCACTTCCTGCGCCATCCGGCGAGTCTTGGTCTTAATCCAGACCTAAAATATGCGAAGGTTTTGATATAATTATTTTTACTTACATTTTCGTTTAGTACCCATAGGCATCATTGTGTACTCACAAGTCACCAGAATTTTGATACACTGAAAATTGGAGATCTGGTAAACATATAACCGAATACTGGCATACTGAATAACTATAAACTTGCAAACTGAAAAGCTGCATAATTGGTAACTGAGGTAAACTTATAACCATAAGACATGATAGCTGCTTTTGTATTTTCTGATAAAGTTATGCTTCAATCTGTACTACTATCCATTGCATCCCACTTTTAACATCCTCTCAAGTCTCATATTTACCAACATGTACTCCATAATTATACCTCAATGGGAAATTATCCTCTCTAAGACTTTAGGATTCTCCTGCGCGTCGCTTGGGAATCCAATACGTTTGGAATTCGATAGAAAGAGAAGGTTACCTTTTGCTATAAGCTTCATGGCACGATCCAGAGTAGAAAGAAGTGAGACAATAGTAGATGTCTTGGTAGTTAACCATTTATATGAGTGGCCGGCACACACATATAAAGGAAACTCCACTGGACACGGCTTCATAGACTTCCTAGGACTCTTGAACCTAGTGCTCTGATACCAAGCTTTGTCACGACCCGAACCTGGGCCTATACGTAACACGGCACTCGGTGCCTGACTACATGTGACCGAGCAAACCAACTACATGTGATATCATAACATACTGAATGCGGAAGATAAACTAATACATGCTGATATATTGAAAGTCTGGATGCTATAAATCAAAGTGCGGAAATACTAATACAATTTTGAAACATATTTGTAGCCAACATAGCTTAAAATGAAAAGCCTGAGACACTGTCTAACTGTTACTCTAGTCTATGAAGTCTCTATTGAAGTACTGAAAACACTGACTGTCTGTAAATACTGAAAGACCGTAAAGTAATGATAATGCCCCGAAAGAACTGGGGATCATCAAATAGCTGGTACGAGAATCCTAGCACTCTGAATCATCAACCTGTAAATCATTACCTGCATTGTGATATGCAGTCCCCGGGCAAAAGGGACGTCAGTACATTTGAATTATACTGGTATGTAAAGCAACTGAAAGAAAGAATTATAAATGCTGAAACTAAGTTGATAACTGAAATGATAACTATTGAAACTGAAACTGAAACTGAAGTGAGAACTGGTAACTGAACTGATAACTGAAAAGATAACTGATAACCGATAACTGAACTGATAACTGATAACTGAACTAAATAAAGGAAGTAAGGATATGAATACTCCCTCTTCTGAATGATGAACAACCTATTTATCTGAATAAGCTATGGCCTCGGGCCCAATATATATATATATATATATATATATATATATATGCACAAGCTACGGCCTCAGGCCTAAGTATACGTATACATAACTACGGCTTCAGGCCCAAAAATGCAAAAAGCATAAACTACGGCCTCAGGCCCAAACATACATAAAACATAAACTACGGCCTCAGGCCCAAACATGAATAAAGCATAAACTACGGCCTCAGGCTCAAGTATGCATAAAACATATAAACTACGGCCTCAAGCCCAAATACAGGTGTTCAACATTCAAGAATTCAAAATCAGAAACTGAGAATCATACTACAATACATAATAGTGAAATACTGAATCACATTGAGTTACATGATACTGAAATACTGGATCATATTGGGTTACATAATACTGACATACTGAATGGGACAAGACTGAGACATGTATTCTTGAACTGATTATGAATACTGAAATTTCAACTATATATGGCATACTGAGTAATCTATACTAAGACTCGGGGCCATCAAACCCAAGTCTATATTGAATAAGCACTGAGCTCACGACGTTCAGAATGAAAGTCATGAGTGAGTTATAAAGCTAGAGAATAGAAGTTCTACAACTATTTAAGGAACTAGGCTTAACTATATTTCTGAGGCAATTGGTAACGTCGTAAAAGAAACATAGTGTAGGGAGAATCATTAAAATTCCCAAACATAGAGAGTTAGCCTCACATACCTTAACTTCCTGCTCTTGAGTGTAATACAACATTCGCCAATCCTTTCAACTTTAATCTATATCAATATAAGTCAAAGGGATTCCATATTAGCAATAATTCTCATGGTTTGGTCACTTAAGAATTTTCTCAAACACTTTGTGACATAAAGCTTTATAGTCCTTATTAATGGTGTCTCTACACCCAATAACCCATTCTCTTGTTCCTAGATAAATTCTAAAGTCTCAGATTGATTATAATCAACATTATTCTTGATCACCCATAAGGTAAACAACACCCTTAACCAATAATCAACAATCAACGCCCCAACCCTATAATCACTCATGTTTTTTCTATCAAACCGATCAAATCATATCTCATGAACTAGGGTTTTATAATCATTAAACAAATGCTAGAATCAATTAGAGGGTGAAGACATTACCTTTTTGAAGTTCAATCCTCTTGAATTCGAGTTCTAGGGTTTCTTCTCTTAACAACGATGTCCCAATTGAATATTTAATGATATGGAGGGTTTAACTATGTTAATAAGATGTTGGGAAATTAAATTTAACTTAGAATCACCATTAAAACTTACCTTGGATGGTGGAAGGACCCTTAAGGAGTTAGATTTTTAAGAGTTCTCCTTTCTAGAGCAAGCTTTTATATTTTGGGGATGTGGGGGATGAAATATGGCTTTAAAATGACCCCCCACGAGCGCGCCCGCGCTCCTGGAGACCTGACCTCGCTAAACAGCAGTAACACTACCTCAAAATTAGTGCGGTCGCGCTACTGGGCGCGCATATCATATACGTTTCTGTAAAACGCGCATAACATTTTGCACAAAGATCCATTCGGGCTCCATAATATATCATTAGAAATTTATTTCAAAGGCCTAAAACTTTCATGCTTTGAGTTTTCCCGAATTCCTTACACATTTTCACTAAACCCTGCTGGAAGATGGACCTTCTGCAAACTTAGTCGATTTTGTCGAATCTTATGCACCTCACTTTCTATCCCGATAGAACTTCATATGTCCAAAGTATAACCTTACTACTCCTTTAACTCATTATACCTAAGTAAAATTTACAGGATGTTACATCTATAACTTCGACATAAAATCAAGTAACAACAGAAAATTAGTGAATAAACGTAAAGGACAACATAACTCAATTATCAGGAAGAATTAGGAAAATCAAGGACAAGTGCACAGCATCACCCTTCGTGCTTTTACTCTCGTCCTCACCATAAGAATCAATATAAACTGCACGTCATCACCCTTCGTTCTTTTAATCTCATCCTCACCATAAAATCAATATAATCGGCACGGAATTGTACATCGTACGGCACGGCATCACCCTTCGTGCTTTACATTCTTCCTCACAAAATCATACACGGCATCACCCTTCATGCTTTAACACTCTTCCTCATCCAAACAACAATCACAAGAAATAAGGGCAAGGAAGAAATCACAATAAAATCCCGGCAAGGGAATAATAGTACAACGATCAAATCCCGGCAAGGAAAACAATAACATTCCAACAAGGGAGACAATATCATGATTCTCTCTCTTCTTTCTTCTTTCACATTTACTTCACAACTCGATTCACAACTTGAGCCAATGCTCTATAATGTTCAAAAATTCTACTCTTAACTTGAACCAATGCTCTATAATGTTCAACAATTCAGTTCTCAACTTGAGTCAACGCTCTACCATGTTCAACAATTAATTTATCAACTTGAGACAACGCTCTACCATGTTCAACAATCAATTTCTCAACTTGATCCAATGCTCTACCATGTTCAATTAACAATAATACTTCCACAAGTTATATTCCTCAATAGGAATTATCATATAGATCATGAACAATACGAAACGGAATCACAATAATCATAGTATAAGACTCACGGGCATGCTTGACACCAACATATAGATACTCGTCACCATGTATATACGTTGTACTCAACAAATAACACATAGCAAATAGGACACAACCCTAATCACTCAAGCTAAGGTTAGACCAAACACTTACTTCGTTTTGCAACCAAATTCAAGATTCCAATAAACTTTCGCCTTGAAAATTTGTGTCTGAAGGCTTCAAATCTAGTCACAAATAATTTAATATACTCAATACAAATAGTAGAAATTAATTCCATATGAAATTACTATATTTTTCAAACAAAAATAAAATTAAAAAATCCGAAATTAACTCAAAAATCACTCATGGGGCCCACGACTCGGAACCCGACAAAGTCACGGCATATGAACCCCCATCCAACCACAAGTCCAACCATATCAAAATCATCAAATTCCGACATCGAATTGCCTTTCAAATCCTTAATTAAAATTTTTGAAGATTTCTACCATTTTTAATCCAATCTTTACCTATTTGAACTCAACAATCTTCCCATAACCTTATTGTTACAAGTATGTATAACTAATACTCAAACATCCAAGAATCATCTTACTAATTACCCATTTCTAGTTAGATTTCGAAATTGAAGAATTGGGAAAAAGAAATTCTTACCTCTTTGAAGCCTTAGCAACCCCTTTGATGCGATTTCAAGGCTTGAACAAGATTTTTGATGAACAAGGCACTTGATCTTCTTCTACTCTCTAGAATTGCTCTTTCCTCTCTCTAAAAGCACCAGAAAATCCCAAAATAACAAACCCCAAATGAGTTAAATAAAATGAGATTCGGATCTTAAAAACTCGTTTTTGGACTGCCGCGGCGCCACGGGGCGGCTGTGCAAAATATGCTCAAAAAACGTTTTCTAATGCTCACTGGATTTCCCCACAGGCGCGCCGCACGGGGCGCCGTGGTAGTGTAAGTTTCTCCCAACCTTCGGTAATTTGATCATAACGTCTTGTAGGAGTGTTCAAATGACAAACGATTTGCTGCATTGGAAACTAGACTCAAAGAGATTTAATTTGGTAGTTTGCGCATCACACAACTTCTTATATGTAGATATGCTCGTCCAAAGTGAGGTCTTGTGCGTACTCATTTGCAACTTTAGTATATTACGAAATTTTCTAACTTGGCTTAGACTTAGGACTTTCCTTAGACCCCTCATACACTTGCTATCATATCCAATTGGTATTCATCATGGTAATAGACCTCTTCCACATATAAAATAATATAATTAGGACACATTAACTTTTTTATTTCGTCAAAATGCACCGAATTGTCCTGTGGACTTTCAAATCCAAATTCGAACACACGTCTAAGTCCGAAATCACCATACAAAGCTATCGACATCATTAAAATTCTAATCTGGGGTCTTTTGCTCAAAAGTCAACTCTTCGGTCAACTCTTTCCATTTGCTTCAAAAACAAAATTTTGATTTTCTTTAAATTTAACTCCAAATCTTACGAAAAAACAAACTTGACCATACATGCGGATCATAATGCGTATTACGAAGCTCCTCGAGGTCTTAAGCCGTTGAACGAGACGCTAATTCTTAAAACTAGGTCCGGTCGTTACAAATCAGGTAGCCACTTTTAATGCTATTATTTAAAACAAAACTCAATTTATAATGTACCCCATCCATTCACTTTTACTTGTCAAGTATTCTAAAAATAAATTTTTATTTTTAGCATGTCAAGAGAATATAATTTCTTTTTTCCTGTTATACCCATAGTATTAATTACTCATTTCAAATAATTTTCTCAAATCTATTGGAAAAATGCATTAAGTAATATATGTATCATGATAAATTATGCGCTTCATTCATTATTTCTTAAAGTGCGTGTAAAAAGTAAAACTGAACTGAGGAAGAGTGCTATTAAAACATAGCCATTTCGTGCATTCTTCAAAGCATTCCATTTCACATATATGAGTTTCCCGCGATTGCATTTAAAAGTTTGAGTTCTCTCTCTTTCATATCACATGTATGAACAAGAAACAATTCTCACGCTCTTCAAAATTCTATTAGAGAAATTTTGAGCAGAGAGTAGAACCTCCTTTCTCTCCGCAACAACACCCTTGGCTTGTTAATTTTCATGGAGCTAACAAGCAAAAGCAAATATTTTTCAGCATCTCAGAGGATCGATATTACGTGCGAACTATACTAGAGCTTCGAAACAAAAAATATATGTGAATGTGCTCATGGGTGGCTGGTATTACTTGACTCTAATTCTGGAGATTGCTACATTTGGAATCCTATTTCAAACGACAAAATTCAACTCCCACCACTCCGAGATACTAGGTACAACAAACTACAATGCCTCTTGTCCGCACCCAGTGGCGGAGCCAGAATTTATACAAAGGAGTGTCAACATAAAAGAAATTATGCTATAATCGAGAATGGATCTTGCGACCTTCCGTAACTTTTGTTTGTCTTTTATTATTTTAAGATTGTATTCTTATATAGTCTTAACCAAATATCCATAGGATGACATCTACATGGAAGAGCATGGTGCATGTGAACCCGTGCTCCTCTCTATGAGTTTGCATTTTAACTATTTTGACTTTTAATATTATAGTATAATCGACTTTTCCCTATTTTATAATTTCTTTCACTGCGCTATTCTTTTGGGGACATATTTATATATCTTGAGAGTTGTCTTAACTTAAAAATAAATTTACTTATATGATAAATTTCAAAAAGAATTAAATTAGATTCTTTTGCTTTTTGGGTAATTATAATGCATAATTATTTATTTTCAACATTAAAGGAAACCGTTGATTTTGTTGATTCAAATTCATAATATATATATATATATATATATATATAAAATTCTAAATTATAAATATTTACCTGCAATTATAATTTTAAATTTAAAAGGTAAAATATTGATGAATATTTTAGTTTTGAATCTGTGTCTGCTGGACTATTAGTATATCTGACTTTTGCCAACTACTTCTCTCACTATGTTAAATATATATTTTTTGTTTGTTCTAAATATTTTATGTAATTTTAAAATATTATGCAAAACTTGATGAAGGCACAAAATATTATTTTAATAGGTTATGTTCAAAAATATCACGCAATAAAAATTATTAGATTTTAAGTAAATAAAATCATTCAAAATTCTGCTTGATTATATCAAATCCTATTTGTATAATATCAAAAGATGCATGAAGTAAATTATTCTACATCA
>MU785213.1:18786-29573 GCA_026770625.1 Nicotiana glauca | reverse complement strand
CAGCTAGGCAAGCCAACTCTTATCTACCTTTTTCATTAGCAGAATTCTTCTTTTAGCAATTAACAATGATAATATAAATACAGCGGAATAAATTAAATGAGCGGAAGACTAAGTTATTAAAACTGAATGAAATGCGGAAATTCAACATAAATCTCTAGCCAAGAACTGGTGGCACATTACTCACGAACCACTAAGAATACTAAATACAATAGTTTGAAATAAATATAAAACTATTTTCTCGAATACACGAGATAACCGACTGAAAATAAAGATAGAGGAGAAGCGGGGCCTGAGGACGCCTGCAAGGCTACCTTTGTGTCTCGTTGGTCTGAACGATAACACCCACGCTACTGTTACTGCTGTCCGAAACCTGGATCTGTGCAAAAAAGCATAGATTGTAGTATCAGCACAACCGACCCGATATGGTGGTAAGTGCATAGCCTAACCACGATGACGTTGTGACGAGGATAGGACCAGACGACCAAATAAACCTGTGCAGTTCAAATATATATATATATATATATATATATATATATATATATATATATATATATATATATATACCTTTAAAATGGTTAATTTAAAACAGTTGGCACCCTGAACACTAAAAGCCTTTAGGGGGCACTGGTTGAGTAGAATAATGTGCTCCCGTCGCTAAGAAATTCTGGGTCCGCCTCTGTACCAAAGGACCCCTTAATTTCATATTACCCGTTTCAACTGTATTTTTTTTCCTAGTGTTTGATATATAACGGAAGTCATGAAACCTTCACATTTACATAAACAGGATGAAGTAGGGCAAGGAAGGCTTTCCCTCGCCCCCGCCCGCCATATGAACACCTTCACATTTAAATATTTCCATTGTCAGTAACTAAGTTACAGATTTATATGCATTACTTCAAGGCTTCAACACAACTTCACATTCCCAAGCCAATTATCTTTTGTTGGTAGTCTGCCCAGCTAATTTCTGCTTTGCTAGCCAGAGAATCAGCTAGCTGTTTCTCCGAATCAAGAAATTCAGCTCCAAGTTCTTCTAATGCAGCTAACTTGGGAGAATTTTTCTTTCTCAAATTTAATTCTTGTTCTTGAATGGCTCTCCTTTTCATCTTTTCTTCTTTTAGCTTCGTCTTCAGCTCTGAAATTTGACTCCTGATGGAACTTATAGAAGTATCAATTCTACTGCGGTGGTGTTTGAGATCATTGTAAAGGTCCTGTTCTTTAGTAAGCTCGTCGATCAGAATTACCTTCTTGGCAACCTTACTGGTATACTCTTTCTGCTGCCTCTTCGCCTGATGAAAATCAGAGAATAAAGATGGGAGATTCTTTTCGAGTTCCTTCAATGCATGTGCTTTCTCAACAGAGAGATTGGGTGATGCAGCATATATAGGAAGGGCAGCCACTAAAACTGAAGAGTTTTCAGGGAGAACTATTTCGTGCAAAGGCATCATAAGTAGCTTCTGAACTTCAGCTTTGGTTTTGTTAAGTACTTGGGCTGAGTATCGAGACATTCTTAGTGCAGGTGACTTGACATCAATTCCCGGGGATTTAGCATCTTGGAGCTGTGTTGCGACCCGAGCAAAGAAGTCCTCAGCATCACTTATTTTGGAATGATCACCAATTAAGTCTCGTCTAACAGAATCTTTGCTCCTACTTTTCTGCAAAGATGATATAGGTGCATCATCCTAGTAAAAAAGAAAGTTTCTTTTTTAAAAGAAGTCCTTTTACTTGAAGCAAGTGTACTCACTTTCCTCGTCAGCACTACTCTAAGTTCTTCCTGTACTCTAAATTAGTGGATATACTTCCAGTTATTATTGTAGAATTAGCTTTAGGTGGCCATAGGAACACAAACTTCAAAGATAGACTAATCAATCAGCCACATTAGGGATGACCTCACCATTTTACTTCCAACCACTATTAAAAGGTTAGGAATGAAATGCAACATCTTCGGCAACTTAAACCGATTACAGAATTTGACTGCAAATTTTGTTACTATATTTAAGTCAAATTCATACATATCCTTGAAAATATATGTTTTCAGTTCCAGTTTCCAAACCTCCATTCTATCAAGCCTAGCAGCTAATGCTGGGAAGTCATTCTTCATATAAATGCATACATACATACATACATACATAAGTGTGTAATATAAAATACGCTTGTGTAGTGCTTGACATAAGACTAAGAAAGTGAACTTACTTCATCAGATGAAACCGCTGATGTGGAAGAGGATGTATAATCTAACACAACAACATCAGTTACAGACTTCTGACTATTAACAGATTCTGCCAAGTGATTTGAGCCATGGACTGCAGGAGAGTGTTTGGTGATGTTAATATCAGGTTCCGGAGTGTTATGTGCAAAGAACTTCGGGAAGTCCTGAAACAAGAAAGAGAAAAGATATTGACCATAAAAGTTGCAATTGTAATGGGTTAAGGAAAACCAACTTCTTTGGGTATAACTTACAGCCAGGAACAGTTGCCTCTTTGCTTTCCTAGAAGGTGTCTCATCTTTTTCCTGCCTTTCCAATTTATTTTGCTGTGAAATATACTCTTGAAGAAGAGGAAAAATTTATAGACAATTAAAGAAATGCTAACAAGTTGCTTTTAGAGAAGGAAAGCTGCCAGATCTATCCAAGTTACAGAACTTGTCAATCTTTCACGGTCAAATATTGATTAACGAGTAGTGCACTGCATTTCTGGTTTAATCAATACCTACTAAGTGTCAATGGCGAACATTAAACAGAAGCCATCTATCCCCTTTCACTTGAGAGACTGTATAAATATACGATAGCGGAGGTAGATACAACTACACTGTAACAATTATGAATTGGGAGTTGCCTATTTTAGTTTCCACCATCTTCTACAGAGCTTTTTGTTTTTCTAGTCCCTGATACAACTGGAAAAATTGTGGTATGCTAAAGTGAAGAAGACGAGTCTTATGCTTCAAATTAAGTGCAGAGCGCCGCATTTTACCTTCTAGAACCCACAGTCCACCACCATAGAAACAGAAGATGGATTTTAAGGTCAGAAAAGAAGGGGGTGGGTCTGTTTAGCATGGAATGAAGATTAAAGAAGACAACCAGGAGTTCATGACTTTCTTCTGTATACATGTGTGTCAAGAGTTCATTCCTGAAAACTAATTACATTGCCATGAAAACTAAAAGCTGAAAAACCAATAGCATTCTATCCATCACAGATTTAATGTCTTAGTTTCACATGGTACAACAACAACAATAACAACCCAGTATAATCCCACTTAGTGGGGTCTGGGGAGGGAAGTGTGTACGCAGACCTTACCCCTACCCTGGGGTAGAGAGGTTGTTTCCAATCCAAATAGACCCTCGACATCCTTACCTCAAAGAACTTCCCACCTTGCTCTTGGGGAGACTCGAACTCACAACCTCTTGGTTGGAAGTGGAGGTTGCTTACATGGTAAAAAGATTAAAATGAGACATGGAAAGTATGCTGTCAAACCCAAAGTCTTCCAAAATGTTCAATTAACTCTTGATTTATTATGAAGGCGGAAGCAAAAAACTACGTTAAGAAGCACTGACGTGAGCCCCGTGTGACTATTTTGATATATACCGTATATTAGATCTCATTCTTAGAGAGAGGCCCATAATCTCTAAGGGTCTAACAAGGAAGGAAACTCAGTTACAACTTTTGCAGACAACGAGAACTAAAGAAAGGCAAAAGATTCATACAACAGCTTTAACAGCTCTTTTATTTTCAGGTACTTCTATAATTTTAATTGTTTCCGTTTTTTCATCATACCTTCATTCCTCCTTTTTCTGGTTTCTTGTTCTCCAGCAATCTGTGAATGGCATTCTGAATTCTCTGGCTGGAAATTCCTTTTTTCTTGCATTGTACTTGGAGTTAATTGAAAATCTGGGCAAATTCTACCAAGGATCTCCTCGGCTGATTCAATCCGAGTTTTGCCTATGTAATTCGACCACCAGGACTCAAAGGATGGAGTACATTTTGGATTGGCATCAAAATGGACAGCTGAAAACTTTTTCTTCAATTGGACAAACTTTGAATCCACTTCTTGGATACAATTAACTGAATGGAAAACAATTCTACCAAGTGACGAAGTATTGGCAGACTGATAAGGAGGGAGAGGCACTGCCTGCGTCATGCCAAACTGTCGTGCAAACTGATTTGGAGAGTAATACTCCACTCCAGCTTTGCAGAAAATTGAGTTGCCCAGTACAAGGCCGTAATGGAGGTCTCGAGCAATAAGGTAACTGGACCAGATGTCGCTTAGATCTTGCTTACTAGATGTAATGCAGTGATGATGCAACGACAATCTCAGCCACTCAGGACCAAGGGTCCTAAAAAAAAATGGAGTAAACTGGCTGGGACTTCGGGAGGAGCATGAATAAAAGAATTTAAAGCATTCCTGGAAACTTTTGTGTTTTAACTTGCCTTGAGCCAGGGAAACACCATAAGTTAGAGAATTTTTTGGCTCATGTGTCAAGGGTCCATATTCAGGGAAATAAGATTGAAGCCAGAGCTGTAGAATCCAGAAGGGCCCCCCTGCACAACCAAACCTTCTCAAAACCAAATCTCTACAGCCTCGATACAGATGAGACAATACAAAAGGAGCAAAAGCAAGCTTCCTGCCCTCAGCAAGAGCAATGGCTAATTCGCTGCATTCTTTTGTTACCCTTCCTGAACCATTGCAAAAAACATACTTGCAAAGCCACATAATTAGGAAAGAGATATGTTCATTCTCTGTTACATCGCCCTTTTTCATCGAGAGCTCAAGAAATTTCCCATAAGATAATCTTTTACCATTCTCGCCCCTCGGTAAAGTAAAGGTTGACTTAGGGGCGCAGAGGATTGCGCTAATATCCTCTCCATGAGGTCTAAGCCCGGTCAAAGCAACAATATCCAATACAGTTGGACCCATCATGCCAAAATTAAAGTGGAAGGAGTTACTTGAGATTGACCAAAAGCACAAAGCAGCATATAGAAGGTTTTTGTCAAAGGGTATATCAATTTTAGAAAGCTGAATTGCATCATATATCCCAGCATTTCTCCACTTCTCCCCTTTTTCCTTCTCCAGTCGATCAACCCAATTAATCCACGTTTTATTTGGATATGGCCATGACTTCCAAGTTCTTCCTTCGTTCCACCCGGGTTCCAGAGAATGCAGAAGGAGCTTTTCTCCTTTTTCCAAGGGATAAAATTGCACAAGCTCTGAAGGAACTCTATCCCTGAAGCATGGACCTAATATAAATTCAGAGGAACTTGCAGGATTAGTAATAAAAACCTCATTAACAATCAAATCACTATCCAATGCCTTTATTTTCTGCTCCATAGTGGTTGCAAGTGACGTAGCTGGACTAGAACGTATTCCTTTGTCCATGCAGAATGCCATCTAACAAGACAAAGAGTGGACATAATCAAAGGTGACAACTAGCCAAATTTTCACATCTTACAACACCTGAACAATACAGAAAATGCTCTTAAAGTAAAAACATAGAAGAAGCCTAAGAAGAAGAAAATGAACAGACAAGGAAATTGAAGTGTTGCCAATAAGCTAGCATTGGCTAAAACTCTGGTACAAGGAACAGACACTAATGCTAAAAGTACTCCACCAGAAATGCAAACCAAACTCAGTACAGGGTTTAAGCTAAAAAGATCAAAAAGAAAAGAAAGAACAGGTTTAGATGTAGCGGAAGCTACTGTATTAGCTTCATAGGCTAAACAAATACAAAGTATTATGAGCAATGAAGTATTACTTCCATCCCAGTTTAGTTGCCTCTCGTCCCTAATATAAGTATTTCTTCCATTCCAATGTACTTGCCTCCCATCACTAAATTCCAAAGTTTCACTTCTATAATTCAAACAAGAAAGTAATGCTACTTCATTTTATCAGTGTTATGATAAATTCTTTCAACTAATACCTTAACTTTTCATATCTTGACAAGGTAGGTACCTTAAATATTTCTTTTCATAAATCTTGCTTCATGTAAGTACCTCAGTATCTATAAATAAGATAAACATTTAAATCCTGATTAACCAGAAGCAAAAGTAAAAATAAATAAGAAAGGTTAAAACAAAACTCAAGGGGTGTTGGTAATTAAAGATCTAGCAGCACACAATAAAAGCATGATGATGAAGTGGCTGTGGAGATACAATATGGAGGATGCTGGGTTCTGGAAAGTTGTCATCGAAGCTAAGCATGGAGAGCTGAATCACTGGTGTTCAAAAGTCTCAAGTGCTCCATATGGTGTGGGATTATGAAAGGCATCAGCAATTATGGAGTACTTTGCACAAAACATCCACTTTGAAGTTGGGAATGGTACATACATTAGATTCTGAAAGGATAAATGGCTTGGAAACTCTACCCTTCAAGTTGAATTCCCTAGCTTGTTCACCATAGCCCAATATCATAATGCTGCTATTGCTGCATATAGCTATACAGGGAAGGGGTCAATTGGGACTTGAAGTTCAGAAGGGACATGCATGATTGGGAAATAAACGAGCTGCTAGACCTCTATGCAAGACTACAACAAAGCAATGTTAACCCCCAAGCTGTGGATAGACTTAATGGGGGAATCATGGTGGAGGCATCTACACAGTCAAAGTGGGATATCAACAGATGTGTTCTAGTAATCCCATGAAAGACAACTGGCCTTGGAAACTTATTTGGAGAACAAAGCTGCCATATCTGTTACACCTGGAAAGTATTATATGATGCATGCCTCACACAAGATAACCTGATGAAAAGGAATTTCCAGTTACCTAACAGATGCTACATGTGTCAAAAGGAAGCTGAAAGTACCTGCCGCTTGCTCCTACACTGTGAGGTGGCTTCAGACATATGGTACATGTGTTTTTTGCCTTTTTGGCCTCAAATGAGTCACCCCTTACACAGTCAAGGATGCTTATAAGAGCTGGAGTTTATGAAGAGTTGATAAAGCCATCAGGAAAATCTGGTCAATGGTCCCTGCTTGTATTTTCTGGTGCATTTAGACAGAGAGAAACAAGAGATGTTTTAATGGAAACTCAACTCCTATAGGTTCTTTAAAGGCTCTATGTATTGACAATTTGTTTTGTTGGTCTAGAATGTACCCTATCAACAATATTGATCATCTTTTGGATTTCATAAGTTCCTTAGCTCTGGCTTAGCCAATTATGTATAGGAGCCAGAATATTTTTTGTAAGCTCAAATGCCAAATCAAGTACTTCTTGCATGTTCTTGATGCCATCTATTGAAATCACTTATTTTATCAAAAAAAAAAAAACCGATATACAATCATCAGTCTTGTGGAATAAGACTTGGTATGTTGTTGTTGTTGTTGCTGTTGTTGTAGTCTAAGGAACAGTAAAATGAAAAAAGACAACATTGAGTGATTCTAAAAGGTATAAAATTATGAGTAGTAACAACTCCTTCCCCCACCACTCCAGGTTTCTTCTTAAAATAACAACTTTGCAAAATGGTTGTTACCAATTTTCATATGATTATTTCACCAATTCAATAAAGAACTTAAGTTGTATAAACTGAATTACACCATCAGTTCAATTTAATAGGTTATAGCAGATTACTCTTCTATTTCCCAAGTTACCATATCAGGCTTCCAATCTGAGTTAAAATTAACCTTACAAATCCATATAGTGTCACCGCACAGAAATTAAAATCTGCTTTGCTGGTAAATGTTTTACAGAAGTAACCAAAATAACTAATTTGCCAACTTCTTATAACCATTATTAACGCTACTAAGATGACATTTGATGAAAAAATGAAATCTTTCATAAAAATCAGAGATAAAACAGAATGCTTTTTCAAAGCTAACAACAATGAAATCTAATTTCATAAAAATCAGAGATAAAATAGAATTCTCTTTCAAAGCTAACAACATAAAGAGTGGGTGTTTTCATTAGCGCATACTCATCATTTTTGGCAGAGGCGTAGCTAGGATTGTTCGAGATTCTAATAGTTTTAAGTTAGTGAGTTCTAAATTAATAATTCGGAAAAGGGCCATATATGCCAGTAAACTAGGGGAATTAGGACAGTCCGTCGTTAATAGTTTGGCACATATATGCCCAATCCGTTCAATATTTGGTCATTCATGCCCTTAGTTTAACGGAACCAATATTTTGTCTTTCATAAATAATTCATAGCCGGATCCAACCAAAATATGCTGACCTGATCCGTTAGGACCCGACCCACCCTTATTTCAAAGATATTTTTTGATATATTATTTTTGTTTGATTGAGAAATTGTGTGATAATCATATTTATTTATTTGAGTACTTTGAATATCGTTTTTTTTTTTGTTATACATCATTTCGGAAAGTAACCCTACTAAAAGTAGTAATTGATATTTATTTATTATTTTAATAATACAATATTCGAATTAGTTTATACTTTCTTCATCATTTTACCATCTATTTTTATTTTTCTCACAATCTATTTGTATTTTTCACCATTCCGTTTTTATTAATTAATTATTTCATAAATAAAAATACACAGTTTAAAGTTGTTGACGTTAAACCAGAGAGTAAGAACTTACAGATAGGTCATGCTTTCGAGCTTCTGAAAGGGAGGTGGAATCGTTCCATTCAATTTGTTTTCGTGAACGTTATTACAACCAAACCAAATAAATTCTCCTACAGGATTGGCTAGTCATAATTGAGACGCAGCAGGCATAAAATAAAAACTTACAGACTGTTCTGATTGATACATGATTGGTTGTGTATTTTTATTTATGAAATAATTAATTAATAAAAATGGATTGGTGAAAAATACAAATAATTTGTGAGAAAATAAAAATAGATGGTAAAATGATGGAAGAAAGTACAAACAAATTCCAATGTTATATTATTAAAATAATAAATAAATATCAATTACTACTTTTAGTAGGATTACTTCCCAAAATGATGTATAACAAAAAAAATCGATTATCAAATTACTCAAATAAATAAATATGATTATCACACAATTTCTCAATCAAACAAAAATAATATATCAAAAAATATCTTTGAAATAAGGTTGGGTCGAAGCCTAACGGACGAGTCAGCATATTTTGGTTGGGTCCGGTTATTAATTATTTAAGAAAGACAAAATAGTGATTCCGTTAAATAAGGGCATGAATTACCAAGTATTGGACAGATTGGGCATATTTGTGACAGCCTATTAACGACGAGCATATCTGTCCTAATTTGCATAGTTCACTAGTATATATGACCATTTTCCGTTAATAATTTATACATATTCAATGAATTTTTAAGACAAATACAGAGTTCAAATCAAAGTTAATGGGTTCGACCAAACCCGCTCCCGCCACTCGATCCAGATCGTCCCCTGATTTCTAGCATTCATCTGAATGGATATCTTTTTGCAAATCTAAACACACACACAAGAGAAATTAATAGACAAACTCGTACAGTAAAAGTAGGAGAGAAGCTAAAAAGTAAATTGATTGACAAACCTACAAGCTCGACACAAGACGTTGAAGATAGAGGGAACTGCCTTCACATTAGTACTCGCAAAAAAATAAAGCAGAAGGAGTTTGTAGAAGGAAACTGTAGAAGGAAATAAACTTCGCAGAGAAGTTTCATGTCTTTTCAAAAAAAATTATTACCGTACGCGCCACAAAATAAAAAATGTTCTTTTTTTTTAATGTATTCACTCGCACGTGCATGTCAAGTGAGGAAATGTAGTACTCAAATTATTTTTTTTAAATGATTTTAATGTTGATAGTATGATGTGTTGCGCACTTACATTTTGGAATTTAAAATTATATTATTTGGATATACAGTGTACTTGAAAAAAATATTTTAGTTTTGCGAGTAAAAAAAGTTTTTTTTCCCGAAAATTGTGAAAAGTGATTTAGTTTTAAAAAGCTCATTTTCGAAAAATCTAAAAAAACTTATAAATCTCATAGACAAACACATTTTTTCGAAAGGAAAAAAAAATCTATGAACAAATGGCGCCTAATACCTGCATGTGAAAAAACATGAGGGGAAATAGGTAGGAAAAATGACACTGTATAGCTGCTCTTAAAATAATAGACGAAAAAATATTATTTTTTTGTATATATATATATACACATCATGTATGTTATATACAAAAATTATATAAATTTTATATATTTTTTCGGTAATTGAATAAATAATTTCTAGTACAGGCTAAAAATAATAATACCCCAAATAAGTATAGATGGAGTGAATGAATAGTGAATTTGATATCTGTTTGAACGATCCCGGTTGAGATTAAAAATATAAAAAGAGTATTTGGGAGATTGAATTGTACTAATTGAATGTGTTTATTTGAAGGTAAATTACATTAATGGATGGTATGAGAACCAGTATTGCTTTAAATTTACTAATAAGTTGTGTATTGTTACAAAATAAAAGCAATTTAGTAACATGAACAAGAAATAAAAGCAATTTTGTAAAACATGAATAAAAAATAAAGATAGAGAGAAGGAAGAGATTTTCTTCTTCAATTGTGTATATTTTCCTATCTATTACAAGGTCTTTATATAGGCATAAAAAGTAAAAAAAATATGCCATGGAATATGTCATTGAACATACAAAATATGTCATTGAATATGTCATTAAGCATTTGAGATGAAGATCATGGAAGAAGAGTAGACATCTACCTTAATATGATATTTATCATAACACTCCCCCTTGGATGTCCATAGATAATGTGCCTCGTTAAAACCTTACTAGGAAAAAACCCTATGGGAAAAAATTCTAGTGAAGGAAAAAGAATACACATGTTTAGAAATACGCCTTTTGGTTGCCTCGTTAAAAACCTTGCAAGGAAAAT
>MU785212.1:74332-116304 GCA_026770625.1 Nicotiana glauca | reverse complement strand
GGATACAGAAGCTCCGCCGGCTTAGCAACTTATCCAACCTCGTTCTAAATTGGGAAAGACTCTAAACAGAAGAGAAGCTACATGAAGTGCACCCTTCTCCATGATGTAGAAAACTCAGAGAGAGGAAGGGATTCGCGATAGTTTATATATACAATTTCAACAAATATCAAAGCCGTAAAACATTTAGCACATATAGCATGGAACATGTAGGAAATTAGATAAAGCCAAATATAACAATTATACTAAGCTCGAATTCTTGAACCCTGAATCGAAATTCTGGAGTCGTGTCCCCAGCAGAGTCGCCAGAGCTGTCACACCTCCTTTTTTATACATCTACCCCGAAGGATAAAGTATAAGGGAGTTTTTCCAATTAAAGTGATATTATTCGAAATGGGATTATTTATTTGTTTTAGAGTCGCCACTTGGGATATGATTAACTTTTGGTGTCCCAAGTCACCGGTTTAACTTAAATCCCAAATCGAGGAAAATTTTTGACTTCCCAATTGGAGTCTGCGAACCAGAAATTCTGAATAAGGAATTCTGTTGACCCGAGGGAAGGTGTTAGGCACCCCCGGATCCCGTGGTTCTAGCACGGTCGCTTAAATTATTATAAATGGCTAAAATCTAATTTTTATACATGTTCCAACTTCCAATGCAATTTTAGGATTATTTACCGCTTTTAGTTAATTTTTAAGAAAGTGAACATCGTTTAAAAATGTGTTTTTGGATCACGTCACATGAATGCACCCGGATCCTCGACACATTCTTATTCAATATTTTGGGATTTGGATTTGGGTTGCATGAAATGCACACCCGTATTTAAGAAGGTAAGATTATTAAAGAACGCGCCTAAAGTGACTAACGTGTTTTTATCTTTGCGGGAGGCCGTGAAAATTTGCTAAACGGCACGCCCCAAATTCTAAGTATTTTAATATAAGCATTTAAAGAGGGCCCCGCAATTTATGCATTTTGTTTGGCGAGGCTCATCTCATTTTATTAGTTAAAGGCCAACCTAAAGCAAACTACGATTTTCTATTTATTTTTTGTCTCTAAAAGGGCCTAGTAATTTGCATTTATAAGATTCGGGCTGCGAATTCAAGTCCGAATTCAAACAAAAAGGAGGACCCTCTTAATTTGAACCCGCTACCTAACTCGAAAGCCCAAATTTATATTTCAAATCAATCCCCATATTCCTAGTATGATTTTAAAGGGCTTTCAGCTCCTAGCATTTGAATTTTTAAAAACTTGGCCCAATATTAGCACAGTTAAATGGTCCTATGGACTGCCATTCGCCTGGGCCAACCATTAAACCCGGATCTCAATTGAGAACCAGATATATCATTTTGTGGCTTTGGGGCTTTCAGCTTTGGGCTCATGAATAAGCCCAAACAAATTTATTGCAACAGCCTTAGACAATTGGACTCATCCATTGGAACAATAAACAGAAATATGCAAATTCAATGCAACTGTCAATTTACTTCTCAATTTGCTTTTTAAATCCAAAGCTAGCGAAATCAATTAAAGACCAAAACAAAAATACAATTTTTGCTTTGAGTTTTATTTTTTGAATCGAAATACTGGACTTTAACAGCTAAACTAACAAGCTGATCTACATGGATTATGGTCGTGCATGCTCATCATATCTACTATCTAATTAAAAACACATTAACATGAACCTTAACCAAATTAGATCTATTCCTAATCAGCACTATACTTTGTCATGACAAATGTCAAAACAGTCATAATAGTCTAAAACAATCTACAATTAGGATCAGTTATATACAATCCAATAATAACAGTCCACTTACACAGTCTAGAAGTTTAAAAATATATCAACATTAAGCTATACTAAGCAATATAGATTAACTAAGATTTGTACTACAAATGCAGATGAAGTTAACGAGCATGGATCTGGTGAACATTTTATATTATCAACTCCAATTCAGAGCTACATCAGTGCAGATTCAGGTGTGTACTTGGAAGTTGCAAATAAGAAGGAAAATGAGAGATCAGCAAGCAAGTTTGAGTAAACAACAGTATCAACAACAAGTCACATCAGCCCACACAATCAGCAAATAAGCCAAAATTTGACTCGAATAACCCCAAATTCAACTCGAAATTAGCCCAGAAACTTCAAAAATCTCAAGTACTGAAACAGGAGGTGCTGAAAGCCAGGAATTCAACTTTAAAGTTAGAATTTGAAATTGTTATGAAGAACACTTCAATAGAACGGTAATTTTCAGTTTTTGTGCCTTTTTTTTTTTTTGGTTTTTCTGGAGATTTTTGATCTAAAAGGAGCTTTCTAATTCTAGATTTCAGATTTTGGTCTTTGGAATTTGAAATTCAAATTTCAAATTGTTCAAACATGTAGTACACTTTTGGAGGGAATTCTAGAGGCTGGAGTTTTTTGGGAATTTTTCAGATGTGTATACTTGTTAATGAAGGCNCCCCCCCCCCTTTTATTTCAGTTTTATACATTAATCCCTAAATTATTGGCTTGTTGCCCAAGTTACTACATTAAGAATACCGAAACTTACACTAAGACCCTCTTCTAGAAGAATCTAGGGTATTCTTTCTTTGTTTTATATTTATGGAATACCTATGCTACCCTTTCTTTTATTCTGAAATTACTGAACCTAACAAACTAACCCATTTTAAGTGCCCAAAATACCCCTGAATACCCCTGAAATTACTAACCCTATACCAAACTAGACCTCACCCTATTTTATCCTAGTTAAAATCTATTAGCTATAACTAAACAATCTACTTAACTAGGGTTAACCCAACAGACCCTAAATCAAACTAGACAGATTAACTAATCAGGAGATTGAAACAATTAAAATGTATTTGCAATAAACAATTATGAGTCGACTAAACACAAGATCAGACCATGAAGACTGAAGAACATTAACAAACTAGCAGAGTCTAAACTAAACCCTAAACATGGATTTACTAAAACAATTACTTAATTAAACCGAATTAAACTAAACTAATTAACACTCAAGCAAGACTCAAATAGGATCGACTAGAAAATTAAAGCCTATACTTAATGGAAACTAATTAGAAATCAAAATACCAATTAAACTAATTATAGAAACAATTACCAGAACGGACTCGACCATTACTAATCAATAACCAAATTGTAAATTAAAACCGACCTGCTATGAATTAAAACTAACCTAATATGAACAGACACAAATCATGCATAAACTAGTTAAAACCTACAGAAACATACATGAATGAATTAAACAAAGTTTAAACTAATTTTAAGATTCAAATAATAGAAGAAGAAAAAATAGAAAAACTTACTTATGCAAGTTTAAACCAACTGAACTCCAACTCGAGCCCCGGAATGATGTACACGCGTGTTCTTCAACAAAAACAAGCGAACACATTATTTTGAGACTTGACTCGAACTCCAGACTCGGGCAATTGGAAAAAATTCGAGGAACTCGGATTTCTAGGGTTCTGCCGATCTAAGATCTAAAATTCGAGAGGTTTTGGCAATATTCGAAAGATTCTGGCTAGGGATTCGGGTAGAGGGAGGTCAGAAGAGTATATGGTGTAAATTTGGTTGGATTTGGGTGAGTTAATGTTTTGATCCGGATTTTCGATCTAAAATTCGAAAAGATTTGTGATAAATTGAAGGAGATGGTTTTGGGGGTTGGAAAGAGGAGGGGAAGACGAGTCGATGGTGTATTTTTGGGAGGGATTGGAGCTTCGCCGCCACCGGAGGCGATTTCCAGTCGGCAGCGCACGGCGGAAGACGACGGAGAAACATGGGGAGTCTCTAAGGTTTGAGGGAGTGATAGAGACGGTCGTTGGGGGGGGGGGGTAAGGTTAAGACATACTTATACCTTGGACACCCGAGTTCCGAGCCGTTGGATCACTTAACATCGACGGCTGGGATTATTTTGCAACGAAACGGCACCGTTTCATTTTAGGCGGGGGCAGGCCGAGTGAGACGGGGTTTGGGCCTGGTTTAATAGGTCCGGGAAGGATTTGTTTGGGCTAAAACCAGCA
Source organism: Nicotiana glauca (assembly GCA_026770625.1). Classification (NCBI taxonomy): domain Eukaryota; kingdom Viridiplantae; phylum Streptophyta; class Magnoliopsida; order Solanales; family Solanaceae; genus Nicotiana; species Nicotiana glauca. The sequence continues at coordinate 112,281 of MU785212.1, read as the reverse complement.
TTGGCCCAAACATTTGCCAGCCCTTGCTTTTTATTTCACTTTCATTTGTTTGTTTTTTCTTCTTTTCTTTTTGTATTTTTTTATATTATTTTTTGATTTTATTAAATGTAAGATTATACTAATTAATTTCCAAAATTAACTAATTCCTAATTCAAAAGAAAATTTAAGACAAATTTTAAAGATTAAAAGTAGAAATGCAAAAGAACCATTTCTGTTATTTTCTTTATTTTTGTAATATTAAAATGCGTACTATTTTATAATTTTAGAATTATATCAATTAAAATGCACATGAAAATGTAAACAAGACACAAAATTATACAATTAATTCCTAAAATTCAAATAATAAAAGAAAAATCCTAATTCTAAAGAATTTTATAGGAGTAATTTAAGCGAGGAAAAAATCACGTGCTCACACGTGTTCTCGCCATTCTCGAGAGAATAAGAGTAGAAGAGTTCAATTAGCAACGAGAGAAAAAAATCGCATGACAGAGAAGAATAAAAGTCAAATTTGTTCCTAAACTCCATAGCCTCTGGAAGATAAGTACAGACGTCTCCGTACCGATCCTACAGACTCTACTAAGCTTCTCGTGAATTGTGATACCTAGGCAACCTAGTGCTCTGATACCAACTTGTCATGACCCATAATTTCTACCGTTCGTATCATGATGATTCCTAATATTTCACTTGCTAGGCAAGCCAACGTTAGAGAATTCTTAATGCCAACTTTAGTCAATTTCAATAACAAGAACAATTAAGTTAATCAGAAGCTAAAACTGATTTATGGAATAACATAAAATACATAATATCTGTTGCATTTAGGATCTGGTGTCACACTCACGAGCATTGACCACGCCTAAATATGCCTTATAAAAAGGACACCTGGACATTGCAAATATAATATGAGTATTTAGCCCAGAGTAGAACCCACAAGGAATTAACCTATCAATTACTCTTGTTAGACTTATGAAATTCTACGTAATCAACTTCCCAAACGTTCTGAATAACAATTGATAATGTTTCTACTAACTAAGAATAAATGTAAATAAGCAACTGAAAACTAACTATGATTAAGTTGTAAACAATAGGTTCTAAGGATGGAATCCCTTCCGGTTATGTTTCACATAGAATTGCCTAATCGTCTCTATCAATCAAGAGAACTCTTATTACCGTAAATTTCTCCCTTGTAATCACGACAATTTACTAGATGCACTCTCTCGAGTTACAGTAGCTAGCTTTATTTATTACAACTCACTTTAGATTGTACTCAAGGCTTCGTCATCCCTAATCCCGCCTTTAAACCCTCGGTTATTGATACCTCATATACTTTGGGAGTGGTGATGTTCAACAATGACCTAAATATGCACTCTCTCTCGAGTTATGCACACTAAATAGGCACAGATAATTGAGGATCCTAACAATTAACTACAATAAGAACATAGTTGAACAAATAGAAATTAAACCAGGCAAACTATATTAATATAACAAGAAGTTCATCCTTCAATAGGTTCCATCAAAACCTTAGAATAAATATTTAGCTACTCGTACTAATGTTCATCACGACAATATTCAAATGCATCACAAATCGTAAAACACAAAAGGAAGAAAGGAAACACTCGATGTTGAATTATCCTCCGTGCCTCTTGCCTCTCCTTGCCTTGAACTAAGTTATGAAAACCTTGATAATGATCCCTTGGGCGAGCTGGACCTTCTATAGGTTAAGTGGATTTGCCCTCGAACTTTCAACTTTACCCCTGAAGTTTAATTTTTCGAAACTGGGCTAGCAGGGTCGTGCTAATGACCGCGCATATAGCCTATCATTCTGCCTCGACTTCCTGGGCTAGCGCGATCGTGCTAGTGGACGCGCTAGTCCGGGTCTTCATTTAATCTCTTCTTTCTCTCGTCTTCCCACGTACTCAGCTTCTAGGGGCTTTTCTTGGTTTAATTTAGCTCCAGTTATATATTTAAGTCCTCATACATGCCACTCACTCCTGCAAAGTGTGAAATTCACAATTAGAGCCCATTTATCTTCATTTAACTATTTTATAACAGTGAAATATAATCAAGTTGGGGCATAAACAGTCGCCAAATTACATGAATCTAGCCTATTATCAAGCTTCTATGATTTACTACAACTAGAGTCTGAAAGAAAATACATTGTTCTGAAGGAAAAGAAATCGTAAAATAATAATACAAGGAAGAGACCCCAGGGTCTACGGACGCCATCAGAGCTACTTTGGGTCTCCCGTCAAGCAATCCAACTGCTAACCTCGCGATCATCTAGGGTCGGTAGCAAAATCTACACAATAAGTGCAGAGTATAGTATCACCATAACCGACCCCATGTACTAGTAAATGTCAAGCCTAACCTCGGCGAAGTAGTGACGAGGCTAAGACAAGACACCCACATAATAAACTTGTGCAATTTAACAGTATACATAACAAAATAACAACAAATAGAATTTGGACAAGTAATATCCCGAGGGGGACATATTGAGAGGAAAACAAGATAGAGAATCATAACAACAATGATAACTTGAACATCTAATATACCTTGAACCAATGAAAATAATTAAACACAGTAAAGAAGGATGCATGGAACCACCCTTCGTGCTTTTACTCCCAACGTCACCATATAAATCAATAGAAACGGCACGACATCACCCTTCGTGATTTTATCCTCATAACATGGCACGACATCACCCTTCGTGATTTTATCCTCATAACATGGCACGACATCACCCTTTGTGCATTAACACTTACAATATGGCACGACATCACCTTCGTGCATTAACACTCACAACATGGAATAGCATCACCCTTTTTGTATTAACCCTCGCGATATGACACGATATCACCCTTCGTGCATTAATTCTCGTGATATGGAACAACATCACCCTTCGTGCATTAGCAATCACAATATGGCACGACATCACCCTTCGTGCATTAACACTCTCCTTTACCATAAGGCAATGAACAAATAACAACAAGGAGATAAAATAACAAGAACAAAGCCTTTTTTCAACATTTGGTTCCACAATACCAACCTCAACTTTGGAATCAATATCAGAATATCACCAAAAGATCCGTAAACATAACAAGAACGATCAATTTAATAATACTAGTCTAAACATGGATAACATGATCAAAGAAGGCAATAATTATAAGAAACCAAGTCCCACCCGGATGCTTTAACTCGACAACAACGCATAAGTACTCGTCACCTCACATATATGTTCTGCCCAACATCTAAACATATAGGAAATAGATAAACAAGTCTTATTCCCTTAAGCCAAGGTTAACGACGACACTTACCTCGCTTCAACGACCAAACTCAAATCTAAACCACGACTTTTACTTTCAAACAAGCTTCCAAACAAATAGAATCTATCCATTTACCAACCAAACGATTCGAATTAAGCCTTAGGAACTACCCACGATTGAAAAAAAATTCAATTTAGGTCATTATTAAAAAAGTCAATAAAAGTCAGCAGCCGAGCTCGCTTGGTCCAAACTAGAAATTCAGACCAAAATGCGATTACCATTCACCTCGAAGTCCAGTTATATAATTTATTTTGGATTCGGACCTCAATTTGAGGTTTAATTCCCAATTTAGAAAAATCCCTAATTCTACCCAAAACCCCCAATTTTTGCCATGAAAACAAAAGATTTTTGGTTGAAATCTAAGAAAATGTAGTTGAAGATTGAAAGAAACTAGTTTAGAATCACTTACCAATGATTTGTGGAAGAAAGTTCTTTGAAAAATTGCCTCTAGGGTTCTTGAGTTTGAAAATTTTAAGAATGAACCAAAAATCTCGTCAATGTCATATTTGATGAGGTGCAGATGTCGCAATTGCAACCTAGGGTTCGCAAATGCGAACCCCGCAAATGCAAAGAGTCAATCGCAAATGTGAAGACCATCACGCCTTTGCTTTGTACGCAAATGCGAAGAATAGTTCGCAAATACGAACTTTGACCAATCCGCAATTGCGACCACTGCGTGACCCAACTTCCCTATGCAAATGCGAAGACTTGTGCGCAAACTCAAATGTGATCACTGGCTTCCCTTAAATGCAACCTCTAGACCGCAAATGCTAATTATGGCTGGCCTAGGAACTCATCGTAAATGCGAAGAATTTGCTCACAATTGCGAGCCTGTCAGCTTGGGGAATGTTCACAAATGCGAACATTAATCTCGCAATTGCGAGATGAGACACCAGTTACAAAAATTGTAGAACCAACAAAGCTCTAAATCTAATTTTCACTCCGTAGCCTATCCGAAATTCACCCGAGCCCTCGGGGCCTTTAAACCAACTATGCACACAAGTCTATAAACATCATACAAACTTACTCGCGCGATCAAATTGCCAAAATAACCCAAAAACTTCGAATTGAACACCAAATCAAATAAGATTTTCAAGAAAATATTGGAACTTCTATTTTCACAACTGGACGTCCGAATCACGTCAAACCAACTCTATTTCTCACCAAAATTCACAAACAAGTTATAAATATGATATTGGACCTATATCAGATTCCGGAGCCAAAATACGGACCTGATTTTTAAAAATTCAAACATTTCAAATTCATTTAGCCTTTAGCTTTCAAATTTTGACAAAATCTGATAACTCGGTCTAGGGACTTCCGAATTCGATTTTGGGCATACGCCCAAGTCCCAAATTGTGATACGAACCCACCGGGACCGTCAAAATACGAATCCGGATCCGTTTACCTAAAATATTGACCGAAGTCAATTCAAATGAAATTTTTAGGCAAATTCTTATTTTTATCAGTTTTTAACATAAAAGCATTTCGGAAACACGCTCGAACTGGGTACGCAAATCGAGGAGGGAAAGATTAAAGTGTGTAAAACTTAAAAGCGCATAATTGGATTCTAAAATATGAGATGACCTTTCGGGTCATCAAAAGTGGAACACTTATCTGCTTCATTAATATTCCCTGCTCCTATGTCCTGCCTTTTGTGATCTTCAATTGTAACAATGTGAGCTACAACATTGACTCCAGTTTTCTTTTAAACTTGATATCAGTAGGATAGCCTATCAGTTTCTAACATCCTTCACGAAAGTGATCTTTCATTTTACAATAGTCACAGTATAAATTGAAGTTTATCTTTGGCCTTTGCCCTGGTCCACCCTTCGTTGTCATCAAAGCTATCAATTCTGCTCCTTTATTTGCGCACAAATTGTTTGACATACGTCATTGACTTTCCTTTTACATCAGCATAGAATAGACTTTGTTAATTGTAAGAACTCGAATCATCATGAGCGGCTGGCTCCTTGCTTGTTCATATGATTCATTCAGTCCCATAAAAAACTGCAAAAGTTTCAACCTTTCCACGAAGACAACAAACTCCCTAGACTTAGCACAATCACATCCTGGAAGAGGTGCTAGCTGCCAAATTTAGCCCACAACAGACGCAATTTTAAAAAATAAATTGATATAGAGCTACTATTTCCTTATGGATCTGGAATATCCTACAACAATCAATTTTATCAAATCGCTCCTGCAGATCTAGCCGAATTGCCGATGCACTTAAGGAATATACAGTTCCACAATATAATTCCTTAGATACACAATTCATAATCTATGAATTGACAATTGAGTTGTATCGCTCCCACAAATCAACCAAGTTAGGACCGTAATTCTCCCTTTTGCATGTGCCGTCAATAACCGAATTTGTTTTTTCCTAGGATCGCATGTCTCTATAAAAAGTAATTTTCCGATCCGATTTATTGGAGATAAATTAGGACAATACATGAAGTATTAGTGGCATGGAAGTACAACGGGTGATTGCGGCTTAAATTTTCCTGCTCTGTGTTGTCGATCATTGTAGTCGCCATTGATGAGTTTGAAGAAGGAGATGAGGGAGATGACATAGGATCGGATTACGAAGATCGAGCTAGCGATCCTTAAGCTCTGATACCATATTAGTTTCACTGGATTGAACCCTAGATTTATTCTAATGAAGCTTTGAGAGAGAAAGTCGGTGAAGACAGTGGAGTTACAAAAATAATAAAATGAAAATAATGAGCTCACATTATATTGAACAAGGTAACTACAGTATATATACATTATAAATGCTTCTAACCGACTAATTAACCCAATCAAATTAACTAATAACTAATCTACACTAACTCTAGTTAAGACTCAACTCTAGCTCATTTAACTTCAAGCAATCCCATTTTCAACCATACTTCTGCTGCCTTTTATTCTTCTTCATCAAGTAGCTTCATCTGTGTTGCTTGAATTAATAAATATATCTAAAGAGTGGGTATTTAGCAAATTCCCTACTAGCAACTTAAATTCATCAACTCTCATATATGAATAGAAACAAAATTATTCAATTTGTTATGACGAGTCCATAAACAGAACAATAAATTATCAAAAATTGTTAGGATCAAACGGGGGAGGATCTATGTGTAAGAGATGGGGTGGCACGCCACCCGCAAACTCTGACCGAGACTATGCGATAGGATGTATGCATGTACGTATATACAGAAGGAATGTAGTCAAATATTTTGAGTGGCACCCTCATTAACAAAATGACTTGAGGTGCCATTGTTAATGCACCATCATCCCATCTTGGTGGTGCGAGTTCGAATCTGGCCTAGGACACTTGTCTTTAAAAGCTTTATTTGGGTGCATGTGAGAGCTATAATTAGAGGTTCACTCCATTGTTTCTTCTTTCTCTTTCCTAGTAAATTGTAGTCTTTTGTTTATTAGTAGTTCCTACTGACCTTTTCTTTGTTCATTGTAGTTTATTTTGAAATTTTTCTCTTTTTTTCCTTCCTTTAAACATTAAATTTTCTTTCAAAAATCTATTATTTTCTCGTAAACCCCCCTCCACCTCCCACCCCACACATACTTTATCGCGCTTTCCCAACTCCTCCACGATTTATCAATAGATAATTAAAAAATTTAATTTTTTTCTCCAAAAGCACATCTCCGATAAATCTATTTGTAGAAACCAAAAAAATATAGAAATACTTGAATAAGTTGTTATTTTAATCCAAGATGAAAATTTATTTTATTGTCATATTGCTCTAAGGTAGGACAATTTTAATATTGAGCGAGTAATTTTCACAAAAAAGATATAGTAAATTAAAAAAAAATTCGTAAACTTGCTTCTATTTTAATATTTAAAGTGCTTATTAGTACAAGTGTTTGCCTTGAATATCTAGATAACGAACCTTTTTCTTATACAAAATGCAATATCCGGTCAAATTTTATGCCTTTTTTCCAAGTTCTCATAATAGTTACATAATATTTTTGCTCGATTGATTTGTTTATATTAAGTTAAAAGACAAATAATCCGAACCGAAACTCAAATAAGACCAAATCGATTAAATTTATACCCTATTTAGACAATATAAATTATAGTACGGCTACGTTCAAAATTTTATAGTACCCGAAACCTCTGAATCCTTGATCCGCTGCCGAGACCAAATTCGATCTAATAAATAGTGAGTAATTGTTTAATCTATCGAAGTGATATTGTCCCATATAACTAAGTCTGAGAATCCAGCAAACACTCTCATAAAAATACTTGAGGTGTATCTGTTAAACTTTACTTTTTACGAGTCCAATTTAACTATGCTCAACTTTTGATAAATATTTTGCCCCAAAAAAAACACATTACACCTTCTATTTCAATCTATGTATCATAGTTTTACGATAAATCCAAATATAAAATCTATAAAAAAAAATTAAAAAGTATATACTTAAAAACTCTGTAAAAAAAACTACTAATCACATCAATTAACAATTCAAAATATCTAAAGTAAAAAAATTGAAACAGATTACTAATAGTACCATTTTTCACTAAAATGAACACAAGAGACTATATTTTTTTATATAGCTACAACTTTTAAACAATTAGAAAACGCTAAATAGATCAGAGCACTAGTACCACGTACTACACCTTTTTTGATTGAAATGAAACTTTTGGAATTTGTGGTACTAAACAAGTTTAGATGGAGCTCAAAGTATTTGTGTGGTTATAAAAATTTCTCATTAAAAATAAAGTTGTAATTTTAAGCTAAATTCTTATCAAATTTAGAAAGAGTTTATTCTTTTTTAAACGGATAAAAAAAAATAGATTCAAATAAATTGGAACAGGAAAGTACCATTTTTCACTAAAATGAACACATTACACCATATTTTTTACATAGCCGCAGCTTCTAAACAGTTACAAGACGATTAATCATATCAGAACACGAAATCCTGGAGAATCCACAAGTTATTAACAATACAACCACGAACTTGGCAATCTCATACAAACACTCACTTGTGAATTTTACCTCTAAGTTTAACACCAAGGATCTTCTCCATTTTGGCTAACACCAATTGATTAGGAACGGCCTTACCATTCTCATACTCTGCAACAACCTGTGGCCGTTCATTGATCTGTTTCGCCAGATCAGCTTGGCTCATCTTCTTCTCAATCCTCGCCTTTTGTATAGCTTGCCTCACCTCCACCGGTACTCTCTCAAGCGCCGCCGGTTCCGCCGCCTCATCCAGTTTTCTAACGTTAACGACAGCAGAAGCGGCAGTCGTTTTCTTATTCAACCCGGCGTCGAATTTCTTCACCGTTTGAACCTGTGCTCCGGTTCGCAATGCCTGGTTTACAACCTTTGGATCCCTTAGGTCTTGTGCTTTCTTTGGCTTGTGGAGCACGACTGGCTCCCACTCTTGTTTCATTCCTCCAGTTGGTCGGACCGGCATCTTCAATTAATCGAATATAATTGGTGGTGATGAAAATTTGTTTTTCTTAGTTGAATTTCGAATTGGGGGAGGAAAGGGTAAGGGGAAGGATTATATATAGTGGAGTGGAACTCTGGAAGGTTCTGGTAAAATGTGGATCGTCAAATAAAATGTGAACGATGTGTGGAAGGTTCCAGAGTCGGTATTTTCTATCTTCTAGTAATGTTAAGGAGTGATATTGCATCAACGTCCTTGAACTCAACAAAAAAATAATGGTATTGGATGTGAAAACAAAATGGAGAATGTTATTCAATGAATATATGTTTTAATATGTTCTTACATTTGTGTTTTTTATATGTATATCTTGTTTAAAATAATTGAATGTATTTTAAAAAATTTAGCAGTATAATATAGTACAATACAGTAAAATCAAACAATGAAGATGTTAGTATTTAAAAATATCAAATGATACAATCTATCCAAACGTTATATCCATCAAAATGATACAATACAACACAATACAATACAATACTATACATTATAAAACGATGGGGAACAATAATCCAAACACGTCAACTTAAAACTATGTTTGCTTGTTGTCACAGAATATAATGATTTTGAGGGAAAGTGTATCAGAAGACCAACTTTTCGTATATCTTGGAGTCCACACAAAGTAATTTAAAAAAAATATATATTACAATCTTATATTCTGCAATTTTTTGGTTTCCTTGCATCATGGAGTACTTGATTTAAGCCTTTAAGTCTTTTTCACCATTTTTCTTAAAAAAAAAAAATTGTCACACTTTTTTTTCCTTCTTAAACATAAGCAAAAGGCAAATCTATTCTGATTTTAAAGATTTAACTGAGTAGGAAAAAAAAACCAATATAGTTTAAGAATATTTAGTGAATAATGTCAAAATAGTCTATGGTTAGATTTAAAAGCAAAATTTAATACTTAATTTACCTGACACTTATATTTCTTTTATTGCAATTTATTGGGAAAATGCATAAGTACCTCTTGTGCTATACTCAAATTTGCAACTATACACTATACCATATAGCAAGGAGAGTGTGTTCAATCTCTTGAAAGCATGTGAGAGGCAAAATTTAAGTTTAAAACCGATTAGTTTATACAAATGACAACTTTTAATTGAAAATTATAACATTATTTTAGACTTAATTAATTATTACTATAACTCTGACTAATACTATTTTTTTTCTTTTTGTAAATCCAGTCCCTTTTTCCTTTTTTACCGACGACGAATCCGACTCGTCGGAGCCATTTCCACCAACATCGACAATAAAATTCGCCATTTTCCTGCAACCTTTTTTACATGAAGAAATCACCCTCCCTCGTTGTGAGCTTCCAAATAGTACATATGATTCACCGGAGTCACACCTCCGTCGATTCCTCCGGCTATCGAAGAACCGTAAAACAGATTATTCAAGAATAAACTCTGCCCACACAATTGCTAAATAAATTACCAAATCCACCAACGCTGAGATCCAATGATGACGATTCTAACATCACGGCCGACAGCGAGTTTTCCACCATTACCAGCGATGACGCCTCCACGGTACTACTCTTACTCAGATTACGATTTTCATTTACGAATTCACAATCTCTGGCTCTAAAGTCGGAAAATAATTGTACATTAGCCGGCGACCATGTATATGAAACTAGAATAATAAGAAAAAACAGAAGAAGAGAAAAGAAAGAAAAAAGAAAAAGAATTATTAGCTAACACTGCATGCACAACACTCTCCATCAGTAATGTGGTAGTCCAATTTTAATGGTGTGTTTATTACAATTTATAATAATTTAGGGTGTAATAGAAATCTTGCAAAGATAAAATGTGTAGTTGGGAATCCGGGTATAGAACGGGGGAGGGGGGAGGGGAAGGGATACTTATGCATTTTCCCCAATTTATGTGATATTTTTTGCTTTGTGAAATTTAAATTTCTTAATTTTAGCCATGTATTTGGACATATTATTTTTTAATGTTTTGAAATAAAATTTATATATTGATATACTATTAAAAACTATTATAAATTATAATAACTAATAATTAAAATATTTAAAAATTATATAAAAAAATTACAAATAATTCGTATGACTATATATAAATAAGGCCAAAATCTTATATAGCCCCTTAAACTTGGCACGTTTTGTAAAATAAATATATAAACTTACGGGATGACCAGATAGACACTTGAATTCGTCCAAAATATATTTTTTAAACATCTTTGTATGTCAGGCTTTGTGCATGAGGTCCAAACGCCACTTACATGACAAATAAATAAATAATATATTAACACGTGTATTTTTTCCATGTAAGCAAATAATATCTAAAGCTAAATAATACCTCTCATTTGTTCATTTCCTCTCTCTCTTTGCTTTATCATACCAACTCTCATCCCATTTGTGGTGACCCAAAATGTCATCTTCTGTTTTAGAACTCGAATTCGTGTTTCAAGGCCTTAAAATCTTATTTTCTCTCTCCTTGATTGCGTGCACAGTCGGGGCGTGTATCCGAAAAGTCGTTGTGTAAAAAATCTAAGAAATGGTGATTTTTAGCTTAAAAAGATAATTTTTGTTGACTTCGGTAAATGTTTTGGGTAAAATCGACTCGTACCCGTATTCTGACGGTCCCGGAGGATCCGGAGTAAAATATGAAACCTGGGCATATGCTCGGAATCGAATTTCGAGGTCCCTAGCCCGATTTTTATTTTAAAGGAAATTGATAATACTAAAAATGTAATAATTTAAAAGATTTGATCTTGTTGGTATCGGGCTCATATTTTGGTTTTGGTACCCGGTACTGATCCGTTATAATATTTAAACTTTATCTGTGAAATTTGGTAAAAAAACAGAATTGATTTGACATGATTCAGACCTTTGATTGAGAAAATAAAAGTTTTGAAACTATCTTGAAAATTTCATGCAATTTGGTGCTTTAGTTCTAGGTATTATTTTGGCGATTTAATCGCATGAGCAAGTTCGTATGATATTTTAAGACTTGTGTGCATATTTGATTTGGAGCCCCGATGGCTCCGGTGAGTTTTGGATAGGCTACAGAGTGATTTTGGAACTTAGAAATATGCTATTGTAACTGGTATTTGTAGCAGGTCTCTGATCTCGCAATTGCGAGATCAGGCTTCGCAAATGCGAACGAAGCAAGCATGGAAATTGAGAGGTGTTTATCGCAATTGCGAAGAAAGCCTGGGCCAGCATAGTTCGCAAATGCGAACAAATCTTCGCAATTGCGGTGGGAGTCTGGGAAGGGGTATGATCGCAAATGCGATCTTCTACTCGCATTTGTAAGGAACAGTGTTCGCAAATGCAGCACTTTCTTCGCATTTGGGAAGGCAGTAGGACTGTGAAGAGCTTTGCATTTGCGATGGCTCCTTTGTATTTGCGAGCTCCGCATTTGCGAAGCTGAGGTTGCAATTGCGACATCTGCAACTGAGTAAAAGGGTCTTGGGCGGGATTTTTCATTCATTCTCCCATTTTTCAGAACCTAAACTTCAAGAGGCGATTTACCCAGGGCAAGTGCTTCCCCAAATCATAGGTAAATGATTCTTAACTCATTTCTTTCAATCTATTTCATCTTTTTACAATTTTCATCCTAGAATCTAGGATTTTTCATGGTGGAATTGGGTATTTTTGGGTAGAACTTAGAAATTTCGAAATTTGGGGATTTAGACCTCAAATTGAGGGAGGATTCAAAACCAATTGTATATCCGTGCTCAGGGGTGAATGGGTAATCGGATTTTGGTTCGAATTTCAGGTTTTGACCAAGTGTGCCTGGGGTCAATTTTTGACCTTTTGAGGAAAATATTGGGCAACCTATAATTATGTATTGGAATTGATTTCTTTAGTGGTAATTAATGTTATTAAGTTGATTATGACTAGATACGAGGGGATAAGAGGTGGAATCGAGAGGTAAAGCGGTAGTTGAGCTTTGAAATACCCGTTGGCTTGAGGTAAGTGTTTGGTCTAACCTTGACTCGAGGAATTAGAGATCCCTGACCTAATTGCTATATGAAATTCCATGTATGTGGCGCATAGGTGCAGTGACGAGTACCTATGCGCTGCCAAATTTCCCGTTTAGCATGTTCCCTTCCCCGTTTCCCAGTATATTGCTTTCCTGTCTTAACTGCTACTTGCTTAATGATTCTTCCATGTCTAACTGCTTCTTGTTAAATGTTGTTTTCTCTAGTGAAGGTCTTAATTGTTCTGTAGTTTTGTTATATTATGTTGTTGGTTTATTGGTGCTTTATGGTAAACTTTGGGTTGTCCTTGTTGTGTAGTATTAACTGTTGAAGTTGCACACTTGTATAGACCTCCCGTTGTTATGATTTAAGGTACAAATGTTGTGGAGGGTTTGAGCTAAACTGTAAAATACTTGTTCTTATTTTGTGATTGGTATTGATATGGTGGGATCAGGTTGCACGCCGCAACAAAGAGTAATAAGGGTGGACATGTGGGATTGGGTTGCTCGCCGTAGCCGGAGGAATAAGGGTGGTAAAGTGAGGAGTAATAAGGGTAGACTGGCGGGATCGGGTTGCACGCCGCAATAAGCAGTAATAAGGGTGAATGTTCATACTGTTATTGATTATATGGTGGGATCGGGATGCGTGCTGCATCATTTGTTGTTTATGTATTCATCTTCTGCTGAGGTGTATTATTGTAATGTTGAAACTCTCTTAAGGATTGTTTAAAGCTGAGTATTGGTAGAACGACCGACTCCCATATTTACTTAATGCAAATTACTGTTCCATTTCGTTTCGTATTTCCTTTTTGTCTTAGCATAAACTGTTGCAGGATGTGTGTGTATATATATCGAGGTTAGGCTCGGCACTTACCAGTACATGGGGTCGGTTGTATTGATACTGCACTCTACACTTTTTGTGCAGATTTCGGAGCTGATAATGGGTGATCGATAGGTTGATTGCGGATACTCCATTCAGTAGACCCAAGGTAGTCATGCAGGCATTCGTTGGCCCTGGCGTCCCCTCCTACATTCTATATCTCTGTTTTATTTACTTTTGAGACAAATGTATTTTTCTTTAGACTAGTATTTGTAGTAATTTGTAGAAAGTTCGTGAGTTGTGACTCCAGTTTCTGGGTGGTAACTGTTTCAGATTGGTTGATAGTGTAAGGATAATTAGTTAAATACGTATTTCCGCTTTTATTTTTGTTTGAATTAGCTTTTGTTAACCTTAAATCTGAAAATGCAAAGGAAAAAGGTGATTATAACTCTAATGTTGGCTTGCCTAGCGAGTGCGATGTTAGGCGCCATCACAGTCCTGACGGTGAGAAATCCAGATCGTGACACCATTCCCTATCTAATATATATCATAGTTCTTTTAAGGAAGAATATCTTAAAACACCCCTAAACTTGGCACTGACTATTAGTTTCCTCCCCAAACTATGCATTGTCCTAGTTGTCACACCTTCCTTTTCACTACACCCCGTAAAGGGTATAATAAATGGAGTTTTTCCAATTAAAGGACAATCAAAACGGGATTTGTTTATTAAGATTCAGATTCACCACTTGGGAGATTAATGGTGTCCCAAGTCACCGGTTGAATCCCGAATCGAGGAAAACAACGACTCTGTTAACAGTCCGCAAACTAGAAATCCAATAAGGAATTCTCTTAATCCGGGAGAAGGTGTTAGGCATTCCCGGGTGTCACACCTCCTTTTTACCACTACATCCCGTAAGGGTGTAAAGGATAAAGGACAATCGGAACGGGATTTATTATTAAGATTCAGAGTCACCACTTGGGAGATTAATGGTGTCCCAAGTCACCGGTTGAATCCCGAACCGAGGAAAGTATGACTCTGTTAATAGTCCGCGAACCAGAATCCGAGTAAGGAATTCTGTTAACCCGGGAGAAGGTGTTAGGCATTTCCGGGTTCCGTGGTTCTAGCACGGTCGCTCAACTGTTATGTTTGGAATATTTATCTGATTTTAAAACATGTTTTATCTTATGTGCTTTTTAACCTTAAACTGCTTTTATTATTGTTTTAACGAGAATTGCAACATCGTGAAAACGTGTCTCGAACCACGTCACATAAATGCACCCGTGGTTGTTGACACGTTTCGACTTCTTTGAGATTTGGATTTGAGTCACATAATGCGCACTCGAGTTTAAGAAGGTAATGCTATTAAAATACGCGCCCAAAGAGACTAACGCTTATTATCTTTGGAGAGGGCCGTGAAATTCGCTAAACGGCTCATCCCGAAGTCTAAGTATTTTAATGCAATATTTATTGAGGGCCCCGCTATTTATGTATTTTTGCTGGGCAAGGCTCATCTCATTTATTATTTAAAAGGCAGCCCTAAAAGCAACTATGATTTTCTACTTGTTTGTCTCTAAAAAGAAAGCCTAATAAATCAACATGCTTGGAAAGGCCCAACAATATGGTAAGTAAGAAACAAAACATTTTCAGCAATTTATCTAAAACAAGCCAAATTATATGCACAAAGCAAAGCATTGCTGGGCCTGTGATAAGAAGTCCAGGCCTAGGGCAAGTTGGAGCTAGAGCGGGTATCTTAACTACAAGCTGAAGACAAACGTTTGGGCCTGGCATCTGAACTCAGTGTCATAGAAGTGTAATGCAATTATTAATCACTCCAATACTATAATGCAAGTTGACTAAATGGATGAATGGATGGCCAATGCAATTCGAATTTATTTCAGTTTGAACACTTACACAGGCGTGTGACTAACATGCAGTGAATACGTGAAATTTAGGCATAACTAGATTTAAATACACATCCATGATTAACCTACTATTTCAGACTAACACCTACTATAATTGTTATTACCTAAACCGTTTCAATTCCAGCAATTCAAAACAATTATATAAACACGAGACAAAAATTTCAACTCGTTGCTAGTCTATTTCCCGGACAAATACGTGAAGTAATAGTCATGGAGTTAACTATAAATCATTATGGAACTATTCTATCAAATGACTGCACAACTATCTTCGACTAGTGTTCAATTTATGAAGCTCAACAAATTCGAGAAGTGCAGAGTTTAATACAGTCACAATCATTACAAAGCCATAAAAACTTTAAACAATTAAATGTGGAATATACAAATCTGGCAACCAATCGAAAGCAGGACTCATTCTCAACATGAATTCATTGCTGCACATTATCAGCTCACAATTATCAAAAGTACAGCTGTGTACCTGGGATATAGATCAAAATAAGATGAAGTAAATGTTAGCAGCAGTACACAGTAGCTCAACAACAATATTCAACAATTGACAGCGATTCTGAACTGAAATTTTGACCCAGAATAGGCTTTGAACAACCAAAATCAACCAGGAAACTCAAACAAACCCAAAATTGACTCGAATTCCACTTCAGGAAACCTCTAAACCTCAGCCACCAAATATTGAACCAGAAGATGAAAATCAAATACCCAAAACTTGAAATTAAACTGAAATTTTCAATGGAACAGTAGTTTTTTTTTGTTTTTCTATTGTTTTTGTTGTTTTTGATTTTTTTAGAACTAAGAACTAGAAGAAGATTGTGATCTGAAATTTGAATTTTCAGATCTGAAAACCTGAAGAGTATTTTTGGGAGGAATTTTAGGGCTCCAAAACCTTGTGACTTCAGGCCTAAAGGCTGCCTTATATAGGCAAGAATAGGGGCAGAAAGTTCTGGAACTCATTCACCATTTTTCCCCCTTTTTTATTTCAGAAATTGGTCATTAATCCCTTACTTCCTGACTTGTTACCCAAGTTACACCCCTAAGTTATAAAAATTCTGATTTGAAACTCATCTAGAATGTTCTAAAGCTTCCAATTCAGTTATTTGAAAGATTTCATGCCCTTGAACTACCCCAATTACCCTTAGCTTATTCTAAAATTTACTAGTCTAACAAATTAACCCATTTTAAGTGCCTAAATTGCCCTTGAATACCCCTGAAACTACTGAACTAGCCTACCTAAAATCCCAGCCACTTTTGTTAAAATGCAACTATAGCTAACCTAGGTAACTCTAATTCAGCTATACCCTATCAACTAACACTAATGGAAATCCTAACAATCAAACATACTCAATCAAGGCTGAAACTAATTTTAATCATATTAGATCAACAACATTGCAAGAAACTAAATCTAACGAACTAGTTAACACTGAATTGAAACAATGATTAGACTAAAAGAAAATTATGAGAACACATTTAAACATGAACAAGTTTAAACTGACAGGATTAAAAACAAAGTAAAACCAAACCAACAACTAACCCAAATCGAAAAAACAGAAGGAGTATCAATTGAACCAAGATCAGAAAATTAACTAGAATCTATACTAATACCTAGATGAATTAATTCGAATTGCTGACTAGCAAGACACAATTAAAAGAAGAAGAATAAAAGCTCTAATTATTAATCTTAAAAAAAACCAGACTCAAACTAATTAATACGACTAAGAATTAGAAGAAACAATACGAACACACAATGAACTCACCCGTAAACTTCTAAGGTCCAGCTATTTTCTCAGATTGAAACTTCAAGTGATTCGGGCGAGGTTTGAGTGATATTGGTGATGAATTCAACACGAGGGAAGCCAGGGGACCATGTGGTATCAATTTGGAGTAGTTTGGAGCAACTAGGGTTTTGGCCGGAAAATTTTAATTGAATATTCGAGTAGTTCCGGCCATGTTCGAGGGACGGGGCTTGGGGGATTTGATAGAGGAGGTCACGACGGTCCTATGGTGTTAATTTGGTGGTGAACGGAGAAGATTGAGTTTTGGCTGGAAAACTTTGGTTGAAGATTCGACGAGTTTGGTTGGGGTTCGAAGGAAATGGGTTGTGGATCTGTAACGAGGAGGAGGAGAAGAATAAGGGGTGTAATTTTGGATGGATTTGGAGAATCGCCGCCGCCAGCGGGGATTTCCGGCCGGCGGTGAATGGCGGAGATACGGTGGTGGCGGCTGGAGACGGGGGATGATACGAGGAAGATGGGGTTTGTTCTTTAGGGTTTGAGGTTGTTAAGACATTTTTATGTAAAAAAAAATGAAAATCAATTGGGGCCGTTGGATTAGAGAAGATCGATGGCCAAGATTGCATCATACCAAACGGTGTCATTTCAGTTAATAAAAGGGCAGGCCGGGTTAGGGATTAGATTGGGCCTGGGCATGGGGTGATTTTTGGTCCGATTTTTGGTTTGTTTGGGCTAGAATTGGATTTTGGCCCAAAATTTGGTCTTTTATCAAGACCATGCTCTCTTTTAATTCTTTTTTATTCTTTTCTTTTTCCTACTTGTATTCTACTTATTATTATTTTTTGAATTTTCTGATTTTATTATGTAAAATAAAAGACCCAAATTAAATCTAAGATGATGCTAATTAACTAATTCCTAATTTAAGAGGAATCTAAATAAAAAAAATGTAAAATATAAAATTTAAAATTATAAAAAGACTATTTTGTTATTTTTCTCTTATTTTAGTAATTTTAATTGACTAGAAAAAACTAAAAATGTAAAAATCGAATTCTAAATACAAATGCACTATTTTTGTACTTTTTGTAAATTATGGAAACTAAAATGCACACAAAAATGCAAACAAGGTACAAAATCATGTAATTAATTCAAATAATAAAGAAAAATCTTGATTCTAAGAAATTTATAGGAGTAATTTAAGCGTGGCAAAAATCACGTGCTCACAGCTGCCCCTCTTTGCTTGAAGACACGAAAGGTTTTCGGGCAAAGATAAATGAGCACCATGAAGGATTTTTGCCTGCTCAGCACTCCATGAGAAGCATTTTGAAAACCGTCTGACCGAACCCTGCTTCAAAGGTTGCCTACATATCTTTGGCTATAAAGGAATCAGGTCAGTATAGTTCTGGAAGGTTTGGTAGCTGGGACTACCAAGAGATGTGATTTCACTGCTGTTACTGCTGCTACTGCTCGCTGACCTCCTTATTACACCGTGTCGAGATAAAAAGAAGCTAGCCTAAGCTATGATCTATGAATTACAAAAAGGTCCTATCTATGTCTTCAAACTTGCTCTTGTGTTGCTTTGAACTTGTATTCTTCCGATGGAATTCTTGCGTTGTTGCCTTACATTGTGATCGGAGATGTTTTGCCATTCCTCCGAGTGATGCTTGACTACTAAAATTGAAGTATATGACTCTATTCTCCAGGCGGGCTCCTGATTGCTGATGCTTGAAAAGTATTCCCTTGTTCTCCAGGTGGGCTCCTGATTGCTGAACTTGAAAAGTATTCCCTTGTTCTCCAGGTGGGATCCTGATTGAAGAACTTGAAAAGTATTCTCTTGTTCTTCGGGTGGGATCCTGATTTCAACAAAATAGACAAACAAAGAAAATTTTCTGCCCTAGTTTGGTGGCTGAGCATATCATGTTATCAAATATCAAAACTTGAAAGCTAAAATTTGTATTGTACTTCCCTTGTTCTCCAGGTGGGCGCCTGATTGCTGAAACTTGAAATGTATTCCCTTGTTCTCCAGGTGGGCGCCTGATTGCTGAAACTTGAAATGTATTCCCTTGTTCTCCAGGTGGGCGCCTGATTGCTAGAACTTGAAATGTATTCCCTTGTTCTCCAGGTGGGCGCCCGATTTCAACAAAGAGACAAAACAAAGAAAAATTTTCTGCACCAGTTTGATGACTGGGCGCGTGTCACGACCCGAATTTCCCATCATCAGAGTCGTGATGGCGCCTACTCATAAGATAAATCCTTGTCCAACTGGACAGTGTTGAAGTCTAACACATGTGTAGGATCGCTCTGATACCAACTTGTCACGACCCGGATTTTCCACCATCAGAGTCGTGATGGCGTCTACTCGTGGTAGCTAGGCAAGCCAACTTAACTACCGTTTCCATTCTAACAACTACTTTTAACAGTTTATAGCATCAATATAGAACATTAAATCTAATAAGAAAAATAGCGGAAGTCTGTATGATAAATACGAATCCAAACGTGGAACAATCAAATATAGCCTCTACCCAAGATTTGGTGTCACATTACTCACGAACTACTAAAGGAATACTAAATACAGTGGTCTGAAAGAAATATATAAGCTGTCTGTCTCGAAAGCAATGAGGCAACAGTGTAAAAGAGAACATAAAGAAGAGACGCCGGGCCTGTAGATGCCTGCAAGGCTACCTCAGTCTCGTAGAATATGAAAGCCTGCTCCCGCACTACTGCTACTGCTCAAAACCTGGACCTGTGCAAAAATACACAGAAGTGTAGCATCAGCACAACCGACCCCATGTGCTGGTAAGTGTCTAGCCTAACCCCGACGAAGTAGTGACGAGGCTAGACTGGACATCATATAAACCTGTGCAGTTATAAATATACAACGAAAATGAAATACCAACAACTAACAACATGGGAAGGGAAACATGCTATAGGGATACGCAATATTAACATTAATCCAGAGTAATAGACTGAAGCAGTTAGATTCACCGAAAACAAGGTATCAACACTCGTTATCAACAAATAATATCAACAACTGTTGCGGCGTGCAACCCGCTCCATAATTATCACTGTTGCGGCGTGCAACCCGACCCATATCATTTATCATGAATCATTGTTGCGGCGCGCAACCTGATCCTCATATATTATTGTTGCGGCGTGCAACCCGATCCTCAATGTCATTGTTGCGGCATGCAACCCGCTCCTCAATATCATTTAACAGATTGATTTCCCAAACAACAGTCACAATTAAGAGACATAAAAATAAGAAAATATTTGACAAACATCCCGAAAAGGGAAAGAATCGAACAAGTTCAACCAAACGTCCCGGCAAGGGAATAATTAAAAATGCTTTCTTACTTCCTCATATCATAATGCACTCTTCTATTTTGAGCCAACGCTCCAATTAATCTAGTCAATTCGTATGCCTTCAATATTCGTATTACAATTCGAGCCAATGCTCCCAAGAATCAATTAATCATTTTACCGTTCACATGTTATTCACAACATTTAGAAATCCTCCAATAAACACGAAGTTCACAGCCAAGTCATGATAATCACATTATAAGGACTCACGGTCGTGCTAGATACCGATGTATAGAGACTCGTCACCATGCCTATATATCTTACTCGATCACATAGCAATTAGCAACAAGACCCAACTCTTATTCCCTCAAGTTAGGGTTAAACCAAATACTTACTTCAAAGCCTTGAAATCCACTTAATCCTCAACTATTGCTTTACCTCATGGTTCCACCTCCAATACAGTAATATCTAGGCATAATCAATTTAATAATATCAATAAAGACTCAATGACAACGTCCCATAGCCTAGATATATAATTTATAGCATTATTCTAAAAATCCCAAAATTAGACACCGGGCCCACATGGTCCAAACTCGAGGCTCGGATCAAAACCCAATCACCCATAACCCCGTGAGTCCAAATATATAATTTGTTTTAAGATTCGACCCCAAATTGAGGTTGAATCACCCAAAATTCTCAAAACCCTAACTCTACCCAAAACCCAAAATTTCTAATTTGATTTCATGATTTAGGGCTAGGATTTCAGTAATTAATGTAGGAAATTGAAGGAAACAAGTTGAACAATGCTTACCCAAGAATTTTTGATGGAAGGGAGCTTCAATGGACGCCTAAGTGCTTGGAGAAGAAAGGGGTTTGTGTATTTTTATTAAAATCCCGAGCTACTATTCTTTTTTTAACTTAAAAATTCGATGGGCAAAATTTCCCTTTGCGTTCGCAGGAGAGGGGCCACGTTCGCGAAGGGTAAACTGGGTAAGCTATCATGATCGCGTGGACACAGACGCGAATGCGTAGAAGGAAATTACTGAGGTCCAGGAACTGTTATACGCGAACGCGTGAAGGGCTATGCGAACACGTTGAAGGAGCTGGTAAAGCTATGCGTTTGCGATTGAAATGATGCGCACGCGAAGGGGGAAAATTTAAAACTACGCGAACGCGTAAGAGGGAAATACCAAGGCACTGCGAACGCGAGCTTGGGGCTGCGTTCGCGAAGAGAAAAATGTCTGTGTAAAAATTGCAGCGAATCTGACCCTTTTCCTAAGTATAAAAACACCCCGAACCACCTCCAATTCACTCCCGAGCCCTCGAGGCTCCTAACCAATCACACACACTAACTCAATAACACCCTACGAACTTACTCGAGCGATCAAATCGCTAAAATAACATCAAAATCATTGAATCAAGCCTCAAAATCATCATTTTCATTTCAAACTTCATAAACTTCTAACCTTAGGTATTTAGGTCCGAAACACATCAAATGTCGTCCGATTTCGACCCAACTTCACAGAAAGTGCTTAAACAATATTTAAGACTTGTACCGGGTGTCAGAACCAAAATAAGAGCCCGATACCCTAGTCTTTTAATCAGTTTTCATTTCCATTTTCTTTAACAATTTTATAAAAACAATTTAACAGAAAAATTCTTTTACTCGGGTTCTAGACCTCAGATTTCGACTCCGGGCACATGCTCGAGTCCCATATTTTTCTACGGACTTCCGGGACCATGCAATATCGGTTCCGGGTTCGTTTACCAAAAATGTTGACCAAAGTCAACTATAATCATATTAATATCAAAATTCTTCAAATGTTTCACAGAATTCACATATTTCAACATAAAAGTTTTCCGGCTATGTGCCTGGAAGCACGAAATAAGCGAGGAAATAGGTGATGACCCTTTGGGTCGTCACAACGCGTTATGCTACCAAATATTAAAAATTTGAAAGCTAAAATTTGCATTGTACTTCCTTTGTTCTCCAGGTGGGCGCCTGACTGCTGAACTGAAATGTATTCCCTTGTTTTCCAGGTGGGCGCCTGACTGCTGAGCTTGAAATGTATTCCCTTGTTCTCCAGGTGGGCGTCTGCTTGCAACAAAATAGACAAAACAAAGAGAACTTTTCTGCCGCAGTTTGATGACTGGGCGCATTATTGAAAATTTGAAAACGAAAATTCGAATTGGACTTCCCTTGTTCTCTAGGTGGGCGTCTGATTGCTGAAGCTTGGAATGTATTCCCTCATTCTTCAGGTGGGCGCCTGACTTCAAAATATCAAACAAAGAAAATTTCTTGCCCCTGTCTCAATCAAAGAAAAATTTGTTAATATAAAATGGTGGTTAGTTGCTGGCATTCTTACTGGGTGCATCCATGCTGCTGGGCTTTACTCCGACCCGCTTCCCTGGACTTGCCTTGAACCTTCCCGACTTCCTGACCGAATTTCAACCCCCTGACTTTGTTGTTTTTGTGTTTCTGACCCCTCTATCTAAAATGTCGCTTCTTCCCCACAATTATCTGATTAATCCACCGATGAAACTTCCAGTGGTCCTTTATGTCCTACTTCATCTTTGATATATTCTGGCCTTGTTGTGCTTTGCAACTGGGAAACTGGTAGTTATCTTTGACATTCCTCCCTTTTGTTTTGAACAAAATTGACACTGAAACATCTTAAAGACAGACCTCGAAAGAATGAAATGCAAAGACCCCGAGGGTTGAGGATAGAGAAAATCCGAGAACGGATGATTTGTAATGAAGAAGGAAGAGAAGAAGACTTATCTGAGTGGAACAACTGGTACCATTGAGCATGCCATGCATTTTGGATTAACCGACCCAGTATGTCCAACCAATCAACTTTCAATTGCCACACTTGCTGTTCTGGACTTTTATAACCTGATTTTCACTTATGTCCAAACCTTGCTCATATTACAATGTCTTGAGCAGCTTTCAACCACAAACTTGTCTCGTTTACCCATCTGAAACTCGTCTTCGCCTTACGGTGCCGAGGGTTTTCACCAGTAAGACTCTCTCATTTTCGATTTCTCTCAACTCACTTCGCCTTACGGTGCCCGTGAGGGATTTTACCAATAAGACTCTCTCATTTTTTATTTCTTTCAACTCACATCGCCTTACGGTGCCCGTAAGGATTTTCACCTATAAGACTCTCTCATTTTCATCATTTTTCTTCTTGTACCGGAGTGTTGCCCCTGACACGAACCATTTTTACTTGCTCGTATTGGCACTTCTTGAAAACTGATCGGAAGGTCTTTCTTTGGATCGTAATGCATGCTTTGGATGAGGTTAGAAAGAAGGGTATAAAAGGCTCGAAATAATTCGACATGGGCTCAAAATTACAACTTTCGGAATCAGATTTCTCGCAACAACCACAATTTCTGCCCCAGTTTCTTTGTTGGGGACTTTTGGATTTTTGTTTTGGTGTGACTGAACCTCAGGGAGAGGCTGCCTACATACCCTTTCGGGATCAAGTCGAACATAGTTTAGGTCATAAAATTACTTCGTTGTTGTGATCTTCCCTTTCTTCCACTTTTCTTTTCTTACTTTTCATTTCTTTTCCTTTCTTTTCTTTTCTTCATTTTCTTCTTTTCTTTTTTTTTTCTTTTTATTTTTTTCCCTTTTCCTTTTCTCTTTTTCTTTCTTTTCTTTTCTTTTTTCTTCTGTTTTCTTTTCTTCTTCTTTTCCTTTTCTTTTCTTTTGGGCTATTTTTTTCTTGTTTCTCCGTTAATTTTCCCTACTCGGGCTCCCGAGTTATTATTGATTCTGAAAGAGGGGTACGAAAGAAAATAAATGAGGCTCAAAAGGGGTAACAAAGGATAAAGTGTTTGGAT
The DNA here is from genome assembly GCA_026770625.1 of Nicotiana glauca. Lineage (NCBI taxonomy): Eukaryota > Viridiplantae > Streptophyta > Magnoliopsida > Solanales > Solanaceae > Nicotiana > Nicotiana glauca. The sequence goes on along the minus strand of MU785212.1, from coordinate 87,938 downwards.
AGCAGAACAAAATGCCTTCGTTATTTTAATCTAAAAAATATGCCAAATACAATAAAGTACAATTAAACAAAGAAATCATACATAGTATCGCTTGACTGCATCAGAGTTGATAGCCATTTCTACACATTTTCCTTCCACGTTTATCAGATATAATGCGCCATTGGACAACACTCTGGTTACAACAAATGGCCCCTGCCAGTTCGGGGCGAACTTTCCTTTTGCCTCAGCCCAATAAGGTAAGATACGTCTCAACACCAATTGCCCTACTTCAAATTTTCGCGGACACACTTTCTTGTTATATGCTCTCGCCATTCTCTGTTGGTACAACTGTCCATGACATACTGCTGCCAATCTCTTTTCATCAATCAAACTCAGTTGTTCCAAACGGGCTTTGACCCATTCAACATCATCAATTTTCGACTCGGCGATAATACAAAGGGATGGGATTTCAACCTCTACGGGTATTACTGCCTCAATGCCATACACCAGTGAATAAGAAGTTGCCCCTACTGAAGTGAGGAAAGTAGTGCGGTAGCCTAACAGTGCGAAGGGTAACTTTTCATGCCATTGCCTGGACACTTCCACCATTTTTCGAAGTATTTTCTTGATGTTCTTGTTAGCTGCTTCGACCGCTCCATTCACCTTAGGACGATATGGGGTGGAATTGCGGTGCTTGATCTTAAATTGCTGACATGTCTACGCCATTAGATGGTTGTTGAGATTGGCACTATTGTCCGTGATAATTACCTTCGGGATTCCGAACCGACAGATGATATTTGAATGCACAAAATCGACCACTGCCTTCTTGGTCACAGATTTTAAAGTTTTTGCCTTAACCCACTTAGTGAAATAATCAATGGCCATCTAAATAAACCTGTGCCCATTTGACACTGCTGGCTTGATTGGCCTAATGACATACATTCCCCAAGCAACGAAAGGCCAGGGTGCCGACATTGTATGCAACTCAGCTGGTGGAGAATGAATCAAATCTCCATGTACCTGACATTGATGACACTTGCGCACGAAATTGATGCAATCCCATTCCATAGTAAGCCAATAATAACCTGCTCGGAGAATCTTCTTTTCTAATACATATCCACTCATATGAGGTCCACAAACTCCTGCATGTACCTCGGTCATGATAACTCTAGCCTGTTTAGCATCCATGCATCTCAATAAACTAAGATCTGGAGTTCTCTTGTACAACACTCCTCCACTAAAGAAAAATCCGCTTGCCAAGCGTCAAATCGCTCTCTTTTGATCCCCTGTGGCTTGTGCGGGATATACTCCCATCCTGAGGTATTCTTTGATATCATGGAACCACGGCTCACCATCAAGTTCTTCTTCCACCATGTAACAATAGGCATGCTGATCTCGGACCTGAATCTGCAACGGATCCACATAAGCCTTATCTGTATGATACAACATTGACGCCAAAGTGGCCAAAGCGTCAGCAACTTCGTTGTGAATCCTTGGAATATGCCTAAAATCTATTGATTTAAACTGTTGACAAAGTTCATGCAAACACTACCGGTACGATATGAGCTTCAAGTCTCGTGTCTCCCATTCTCCCTGAATCTGGTGCACCAGAAGATCCGAGTCACCCATGACCAAGATTTCCTGGACACCCATGTCTATAGCCAACCTCAAACCCAAGATACATGCCTCTTATTCAGCCATGTTATTGGTTCAATAGAAACGGAGTTGAGCTGTAACGGGGTAATGTTGCCCTATCTCAGAAATAAGCACTGCTCCTATCCCGACGCCTTTGGTGTTGGTAGCCCCATCAAAGAACAGTTTCCATCCTGGCGTCTCGACCTGTTCTAATTCCTTAACATGTATTATCTCTTTATCAGGGAAATATGTCTTCAAAGGTTCATATTCATTATCAACTGGATTCTCGGCTAAATGATTCGCCACCGCTTGCACTTTCATTGCATTCCGGGTCACATAGACAATATCAAATTCCGTAAGCAAGATTTGCCACTTTGCGAGCCTCCCTGTGGGCATGGTCTTCTGAAATATATACTTCAATGGGTCCAACCGAGAGATGATATAGGTAGTATATGATGACAAGTAATGTTTCAACTTCTGCGCTACCCAGGTTAAGGCACAACACGTCCTCTCAAGCTGAGTGTACTTCACCTCATAAGATGTGAACTTCTTGCTGAGGTAGTAAATCACCTGCTCTTTCTTTACTGTGATGTCATGTTGCCCTAGTACACAGCCAAAAGAGTTATCCAAAACTGTCAGATAAAGGATCAAGGGTCTTTCTGGCTCCGGTGGGACCAACACAGGTGGACTGGCCAAATACTCCTTAATCTTGTCAAATGCTGCCTGACATTCATCTGTCCATCTGACCGCAACATCCTTATTTAGCAGCTTAAAGATGGGCTCACAAGTCGTTGTGAGCTGGGTCAATGAATCTGCTGATATAATTTAACCTGCCAAGCAAACTCATCACCTCTTTTTTGTTCTTTGGTGGCGGCAACTCCTGAATGGCTTTGATCTTGGACGGGTCTAACTCAAAACCGTGTCGACTTACCACAAACCCCAACAACTTCCCAGACAGGACTCCAAATGCACACTTCGCTGTATTAAGTTTGAGGTTGTACCTGCGGAGCCTCCGGAAAAACTTCCTCAGGTCCTTGACATGGTCACATTGCTTCCTCAACTTTATGATCACGTCGTCTACGTAGACTTCAATTTCCCGATGTATCATGTCATGAAACATGGTGGTCATCGCCTTCATGTATATTGCCCCTGCGTTCTTCAACCCGAATGGCATGACCCTATAACAATACGTTCCCAAGGCGTGATGAATGCCGTCTTTTCCGCATCCTCCTTATCCATTAAAATCTGGTGATAGCCCGCATAACAATCCACGAAGGAACCAATCTCATGTTTGGCACAATTGTCAATCAATATGTGGATGTTTGGTAGTGGGAAGTTGTCTTTTGGACTAGCCTTATTGAGATCACGATAATCAACGCACACTCTAGTCTTTCCATCCTTCTTTGGCACATGCACAACATTAGCTAACCAGGTGGGATACCGCATGACCCGGATGACCTTTGCCTCAAACTGCTTGGTGACCTCTTCTTTGATTTTCACACTGATATATGTTTTAAATTTTCTCAGCTTCTGCTTGAAAGGTGGGCATGCTGGGTCGGTGGGCAACTTGTGGACCACCAAATCGGTGCTTAAACCAGGCATATCGTCATATGACCATGCAAAAACATCTTTGTATTCAAACAATGCTTTGATTATCTCTTCTCTGAGCCGAGGTTCCAAATGGACACTTATTTTCATTTCCCGTACATTCTCCTGATCCCTAAATTGACTGCCTCTGTGTCATTCAGATTAGGTTTGGTTTTTCTTCAAATTGGATTAATTCTTTACTGATTTCTTCAAAGGCTTCTTCATCATCATATTCTACCTCGTCATCACACTCAATTTCTTGTATTATTATTTCGGAGTTAGATTGGTATTCAAGACTAGGCCGAAGAATCCTCATGCATGACACATCAGTGAAACCAGCATAAAAGGGACTGTACAAGAAATAAAAGAAATACAAAATAAAGGCTATCAGGAATGAAAAAAAGGAAAGAAATTGCATTTCATTAAAATTGTAAGATAACAAGGTTTAACTCGTCCAAACGGACGGAACATAGCATCCGAATTACAACCTTGGAAATAACCCAGATTAAACTGAAAGGAAAATCAAAACTAACTACCAAGACTCCCTCCAGGTAGGAAGATGAGTAGCTTCCCAATTATTAATCTTTGCATGGGGCCCCACGAACTGCACATCTACCTTGCTTGGACCTTCTCCTGCCTCCAGCACATGTTCCTCGTCAAACAGCTTTTCAAACCTCTCAATCAGCTCCTTGTCGGGTTCCACCACCACAGAATTAGGCATTGTTGTTGCTGGGCACCTCTTAGTACCAGGCCTAACAAAGGAACGGGAAAGGCGAGGGATGGGTTTTGGAAGGATCCGTGCTCTCTTTTTCATCTTTTTAGCTCGCCTTATGTCAGCAGCAGTGGGCTTAAAGCCTAGACCAAAAGTATCCAGGTTTCCAGGAAGAGATACTGGTTGTGTGATGCCTTGCAAAGAAGCACCCAAGCGTTTTCCAAGTAATAATCCATTCTTTATCATTTTCGAAGCCACCATAACAGATGCAGCAGCTACTCTGGGCACAGGAATACAGTCCCCTTCCGGGATCTTTTCAACTGATACTGTGTCTAAGACTTGGTAAACCCATGGACCTTTATCATCCTCAGCTTCTTCGAAAGGCGTAATGGTATTACACGAACTATCTTCTCCATGTACCACAATTTCCTGCCGGTCCCATTCGAATTTGACCATCTGATGCAAGGTGGATGGCACTGCTTTTGCTGCATGAATCCAAGGTCGGCCTAACAAGAGATTATAAGAAACAGCCACGTCGAGCACCTGGAACTCCATAGTAAATTCAACTGGTCCTATCGTCAGTTCCAACACGATATCCCCAACTGTGTCCTTTCCTCCTCCATCAAATCTTCGCACGCAAATGCTATTCTTGTGGATACTCTCGCTGTCCACTTTTAGCTTTTCCAGGGTGGAGAAAGGGTAGATATTTGCGCTGGACCCATTGTCAATCAGCACCCGGGTGACCATAGAATCTTCACATTTGACCGTAAGGTAGAATGCTCTATTATGCTTAGTGCCCTCCAAAGGCAGATCATCATCAGAAAATGTAACCTTGTTGACCTCAAAAATCTTATTTGCTATTTTCTCTAGATGATTCATAGAGATATTATCAGGAACATGAGCTTCATTCAGAATCTTCATCAACGCCCGGCGGTGCTCGTCCGAATGGATTAATAAAGATAGCAATGAGATCTGTGTCGGGGTCTTTCTCAACTGTTCTACAATGGAATAATCTTGCGCCTTCATCTTCTTCAAGAATTCTTCTGCTTCTTCTTCAGTTACGGCCCTTTTTACTGGTGCTGGATTATCTTTGGCTGCTTTAGCTTTTCTCAGCTTCTCAGGGGCAAAGCATCTCCCTGAACGAGTCAGCCCATGGGTTTCACAAACTTCTTCTTTGACTTCCTTCCCCTTATACGTCATAGTCACTCGGCCATAGTTCCATGGGACGGCCTTTTCACTGACTACTGGTAACTGAGTCACTGGCTTGATGATAACCAGCTCTGTGTGAGCCCCTTTTACGATCACAACGGGCTTGATAGCTGCCCTCGACACCACTACTTTAGCTGGTTCTTGTTTTACTGCAACATTGCTCAGAGGCTCCTTCTTTATCACCACCATTGGTTTGCTAACTGTCTTCTCTACCTTGATCAATGCTCTCCCATTGGTTGGTTTCTTATTTGACCTGTCCTCACTGGCCTTGATCATCATCACGGTTTGTGAAGGATTCTTATATTCTGCCTTTTGCACTAACTCAATCATATGAGTCTCGTGATGGGTTGGCAATGGATTCTGAGTGACATTAGGTGACTCTGGGGCCTGCACTTCAATTCGGAGGGTATCAATGAGCTACTGGATGGCCATTTTTAATTTCCAACATTTCTCTGTGTCATGTCTCGGGGCACCCAAGAAATACTCGTAACTCACTGAGTGGTCCAGATTTCTTGGGGGAGGATTTGGCACTTTGGGTTCAATCGGACTCAACATGCCCAATTGTCTCAATCTGTGGTATAAGTTGGTGTAAGATTCTCCCAACGGAGTGAAGGTCTTCTTCTTCTGCAGCCTATCATTCTTGGAAATAGGGTTAGGTCGAAAGCCAGGTCAAGTGGGGTTTTTTGTAGGCTCTCGGGGGTGGGTAGGTGCTTTGAGTTGGGTAAGTAGTTTGTGAGGTAGGTGCGCGCCATTGCGCATGGGTAGGAGGTTGGGGGTATGTTTGGGCATGGTGGACAGAGAAATAGGGGACAGGGGGTGGGTAGTAGTGTTGCGGTGGGCCGTATGAGGTGTGTGGGTAGGTTTGGGGATCGGGTCGTGGTTGGTGATAATATGGCGATGGACCCCTGGACCAAGCTCTTGATTCCACTACTATAACATCTTCTTTCTTTTTCTTTCCCAATGCCCCTCCAGTGCCTCTCTGGATAGCCTGAGTAGTTGCCTTGATTGCCGAATAGCTCATAATCTTGTTAGACTTGAGACCCTATTCTACCATACTTCCTATTTTTACAACCTCATTGAACGTTTTTCCCACTGCTGATACCAGGTGACCATAGTAGGTAGGCTCTAAAGCCTGCAGGAAGTAATCTACCATCTCGCTTTCCATCATTGGAGGGTCGACTCTTATAGCCTGTTCTCTCCACAAAAAATCGTACTCTTTGAAGCTTTCCCCCGACTTCTTCTCAATTTTGGTCAGTGATAGACAGTCCGGGACAATTTCGAGATTATATTGAAAGTGGCCTGCAAATGCTTGGGCCAAATCATCCCAGGTGTACCATCGAGCATGATCTTGCCGCGTGTACCATTCCAAGGCCGCACCACTGAGACTTTGACTAAAGTATGCCCTTCCCCCAACTCCTCTCATCTTACTGCAAAATACCCTAAGATGGGCTACCAGATCTCCATGTCCGTCATACAGATCAAACTTGGGTAACTTGAATCCTGCAGGTAACTGGACGTCGGAGAATAAGCAAAAGTCCTTGTAGGCCACACTCACTTGTCCTCCTAGACCCTGCATATTTTGGAATGACTGCTCTAAGCTCTTCACCTTTCGTATCATCTCCTCCTGCTCAGGGTTTTTGGGTGGCTTCTCTTCTTCAGCTGAGAGATCAAAACGGGGAGCATAAGAGTATGGTTATGGTGGTTTAAAGGTGGGTTCAGGTGGGTAATAGTGGTTTTCATGGGATTGGAACAGGGGTTCACTAGAGGATTTGTGTAATGTGGCGGGTGGAGGAGCCACAAACACAAGAGTAGTTGGTGGTGGAGGGCATGGGATTTGTTTGGATGGTGGATGTGGTGGGGTTTAGGAAGTGGTTGTGTAGTATTGCTGGTAAGTAGGGAAAGCTGGAGAGGAGTTCTCTGTCGGAGGATCTTGTGGCTGGGCTAATGGTGGGACGTACGCAGGGTTAGCAGGATAGATTGGTAGTGGGTGTCCCTTTGACCAGGCCTGGTACATTTCGGCCATTTGCTATTTCAGTTTATACATTTCCTCTTTCATTGCATTAACGTCCACTACTTCTTGTTCCCTAGACGGGTCGACAATGCTTGCTTCTAACTCTTGGTTGACCATTTTTGACTTATCCTTAGAGCGGGTGTTGTATGAATGGGTTGCCAGAATGCCATTAACTTAAACACTTGCCTGAACTCATCATCAACAACAATGTTGTTAGCGGTTAGAGCATTAGCAAACAGATAACCGCACATTTGGGGAATGAATGCACCTAAGAAGTTAACAGTTTCTATTATGCATTTGCCCGACTGATTGCGTCATCCCGACTTTCTTTATTCCCGAGTGCAACTTTTCTTTTATTTCTTCCCCTTGACCTTGTTTTCTCATTGTTCCTATTTTCTTGTTCTTTCATTGTTTCTCTCGTTTGGTTTCTTATTTTCTCTCTTTTTGTTTTTCTTTTTCTCCCTTGTTTTTCCCCTCTTTTTGTTGTTTTTTCCGCTTTTTTTTTTCGTCTCTTTTTCTTTTTCTTTTTTCATATGATTACGGTTGAATCCTATGGAGATTGCCTACGTATCATGACCCCGCATGAATCAGACCGAGCGTAGTTCATGCAAATGAATGTAAAACGGAAGCAAAATATTTGGGATTTTCAATTTTATTGATAACAAATACTTTGATTACAAGGACTCAAACTATTAGACTCTGATGAAAAGACAAACTACAGACTCCACCATCAACTATTCTTATCAAAAGGAAATACAGACTCAATTAACTGACATACTCTTAGCGAAAAGAAAAATGCAGACGCAACTAATGGACAGGAAAAGTAAATACAGACTCAAATTACAATCATGAATACATTAAAGCTCCTGGTGCTCGCGGGACATCGTTCGGTCTCGCCACGGGCCTATATGCAAGTTCCCCCTGAAGTCTGTCCAAGTCACTCATTATCTGTTTCACAAATATCATCACCGATGCAAAGAAGGTGGTGCGAGTCATGTTCCCGCACACTTGGCATTTCCTAGTAATGTTGTGAGCAACGATTAAGATTCTCTCTCTGATTATGCCCTTTTCCTGAAGCAACCGCCCTATCTGTTGGGCCCTGGCCTCCAAAGTCTACTCAGCTACCTGGTTTTGTTCCTGGAGTTGGTGCAAGTCCATTTCTAATTGTGCCAATGCCGCGTAGCAATGCTCTCTTTCAATCTTGAATTCTTTTACCTGTTTGATCATTTTGTTCTCTATGGCGGTGACCTTTTTCCTTAATCCCGTGACCTCATTGTCGTATTCTTCTTTCAACTGTTTAACCATGCGGGCTCATTCTTCCGTGTTTTTAGCCAATTGTTTTCGAACCCCGGCTAATTCTCTTTCTGCTTTGTTGAGGTCGAAGCTGTAGTCATTAACCCTTTGCCTTAGATTTTCTATAAGTTTTGCATCTTTGGCACTCCTGACGGGATTTTCGGCTGCTATCTTCATCTTTTGGATCTGGGCTCGTAAGGTTTCATTCTCTTTGGCCAACTGCTTCTTCTCACCCTCGTTGGCGGTGGCTTGCACACTGTTTTCAAACTGAAGGTCTTGGACCCGCTTTTCCAATTCTCCTATTTTGGCCCTGTATTCATTTTCTTTAGCTAACCAAACCCACTGTTCTTGTGATGATTCGGCGAACTCCTGGAGGTGATGCCTTTTGGCCGGCCTCCCGAATGCAACTTCCCTTCTATACCAGGCGTGATAATCAGGTGACACTTCTCCTTTAGCTCGATCCCTGACATAGGTATTCGCCGCTAAATATTGACATTCGCTCTAGACTTGGCGGACCATCGCTTTAGGAAACTGGCCATCAGGACCAATCTCAACCACTTGGAGACTAAGATTGCCATCTTTTGGTACTATTTGGCATCTCCCGAGTTGCCTTAAAACTCGATACAGGGCATAAGGCTGAATGCTCTTAACACCCATCAAGAGGAAATGTGGCCTTGCTGCTGGAATATATATGATTTCATCAATAGGCAACCATCCAAACGTCCACTCTATTTGACTAGCAGTGAGGGACCAAAAGTATGTTTTCCAGCCCGTGAATCCTTCAGGCAAATTGACCCCCTTAATCCTCGTATAAAACTCCTCTATACAGGTTTTCTCTGTAGACCCATAACTCAGGAACTGAGGACGATGGAACAGGTGTTCGGTCATCCACATTTGCAACAGTAGATTGCACCCCTCAAAGTACCCAGCTATTTCTTCTAGGGTAGGAGTGAGCTCAAAGTCCGAGAAATGGAACACATTGTGTTCCGGGTCCCAACATGTGACCAAATCTCTGATGATGTCTCCCCGTGGCACAATCTCCAATAAACTAATAAGCCCTTTCAAATATTTGTTGACCTCGCTGTCCTTCTTTGCCCAGATTGTTCCACCATAGACGCAACTCCAGAGGGATTTTATTCATGATTGAGAAAGATTCATTTTGAATTGTGCTCATCCTACACATTTATTAAGGTGATTTAATCACTTATTTTGACCTAGAAAGAAATATGACACTATTATTTTCAAATTTCTAATTTAAAACAAACGGCCGGTTTTGCAGATACGGCCTTTCAACACCTCGAGGAGAGGATTTTAAGGCTGTGCCTGCTAACCGTTGAAAATGACCCAACGTGGATGTTCTTGCAAAACAGCCTTCCGGTGCCCGTTTAGGGACATTCGGCTATTTTTGACAAGAACGGCATCACCCGACTTATTCATGACAAGATTAAAATTGTTGTTGTTTTTGGGCTATTTTTGCAAAAAGGTAGTTGGACCCGATGGAGGTTGCCTACGTATCCCACACCCTGTGAGAATCAAACTGGTGTAGTTCGGGCAAATAAAACTAACTATTTTGAAAACAAGACTCGTTTTCGTTGGCAAATGAAATAAACTCCCTTTTTTATCTTTCCTCCTTTGTTTTTCAGTGACACATAAAACAAAATATTTTGAAAATAAACTCTTTTGTTTTTCTTTTTCAATGGCAAATAACACAAACTAAAATAGAAACACCTTTCTTTTTTCCTTCATTTTTTGCTCAAAAATCCGGCAGAGTTTCGACACTACTTGAACATTGGTTTTTCTAAAATAGGTAACTAACTCTCTACACTGCTATTTCTTTCTTTTCAACTTTTCCAAATATTTAAAGCCGGCTAGCATGCGAGTCCGAGACAAATAAATGCTCATGCAACACGTAAGATGTGTCAGGGTGGTCCTTTTCATTTCAGGTTACCTGTCCTAGACGGACCCAACCCCTGTGTTGAGTCCCCTAAGTTATATGCACGTGATGCAGATAAGCGTTCCTATTAGTGATCCGGCATGAAGTCAAGTTATTCTAGGTTCAAAACCTGAATATGTGTTCTAGTTTATGAAGGTGACCCAAATCTGGGTATGTGATTTGGGTCACATGAAATGTACATCCGAGTTTAGGAAAGTAAAATTATTAAGGAACGTGCCTAAAGCAACTAACGCGTTGTTAACTTTGCGAGGTCCATGAAAATTAGCTAAATGGCATACCTCGAGTTCTAAGTATTTTAAATAAACAATTAAAGAGGGCCACGCAATTTGTGATTTTATTTGGCGTGGCGCACCTTAATTTGTTTTAAAAGGACATCCTAAAGATGAACTAGTATTATTTATAAGAATTATCTCTAAAAACTTAATTAATTAGAACTATTAATTATTATTAATTAGCTATTATTAAAAGCATTCGAGGAAATTCAGGCCTCACGATCAAGTCCAAACTTGAACAAGGGAGTCTTCATTATCGGAGAAAATCTTAGCTCAAGTTTGCTACTTAACTTGAAAGGCCCATGGCCTACAATATTTTAATTGCTGCTGGATCGATTATTAGTTCAATCCTGGGTCCAATTTCTAGAATCAATAATTATATACCCAATTCGTTTTGGCCACAATTCGATTTAAACATGCTATAGGAAAAACGAGATTGAACTAGTTTTTTTATTTTTTAATCTTTAACTGATTAACACGAACTGACTAACTACAATTCCGTTTCCATTTTTGGCATGCATCAATCAAACCCCTTTTTAAAAGAGAAACAAATGAGCTACTGGGCTCAAAACACAAGCCCGGATAATTGATAAACCTATTCCTTTGCATACAAGCATTCCTAAGCTCAACCAAGCAAATACTCATGCTTGATAACCATGGTCAACTTCGTTTGTTATATGAACATATACATTTGAATCAAACTGATCTTAAATGAGAATTTCTAAGCATGCTTTTCAACGTTGAAATTAAACCTTCAACTCAATCCCAAACACAGCCTTATAATATGCATGTAAAAAGCTTATGCGACACCTATTATTACAGATCCACTACTTAACATGAAAACAGTAAAAGAACAGAGAGAAACTAAATCAAATAAGCTTGCATTCCATCAAATTCCACTCAGATTACATATCCAACACTCGATAAATGTCCAAAAGCTATAGAGATACCTGGAAAGCAAACAATAGAAGGAATGAGGATAACAACAGTGAGAAGCAATAGCAGTCAACAGCAAGACAACAAATCCCAGCAACGAAATCAACCCTAGAGATGATCAGGAGCGGTCCAGTTAAACCAAATTTGAAACCAAAACAGCACTGAAATAGACCAGCTATCAAAAATCCAACCAAACTGAGCTCAAACACTTGAATACCAAACAAAGTTCAGCTCATTTCTTTCTTCCTTAGCTGCTCTAGAACAATTTTTAGAATGCTCACTCAGGAATTTTTTTTCTGTATATTTTATCAATGGAACAATGTATCCCTAATTTAGCCGCCTCAGTTCTCTGTTTTTCCTCTCTATTTCTCTATATATTTCTGTGCGTTTTCAAGTTGGAAATTGCTCAAACTCAATGTCCAGTTTTTAGAATGTCTAAGCTCTTCAACTCTCTCTTCCACCCTTCAATGTGTGTTCTAGTGTTTGGTTTTATAGGCATATTAGAAAAGCGAAGGCTTTCCTTTTTAGAGAAAGGCTTCCCTGGCTTAAAATTAATCCTAGTGACTGTCATTTCCACTTAGGAATGTCTAGGTATGGAGTCTTATTATTTTATATTCTAAAGTTCAAAAATATAGTTTATATCTACTGTACAGCAGGCTGTCCACTTACTTTTGGACAGCTAATGTACTTGTTTCAACATTTATACATTCATTAAGGGTCCTTTTATCTTTCAACAACTGTATTTAGTTGCCTGAAAATGCTGTCCATTTCATTTTGGACAGCTGCTCTTCATTTAAAATTCATTTCATATCTTTATGCCTTTTTGGATCTGATTCCCTAATTGTATACCCTTTAATGTACTCTTGAAATTCCTTAAAGTAGTGAATGGACAACCTGCTAACTCTAAGATTGGACTCTAGTTATTATTTGACTACAATTAGTCAACTCTAGTTATATTTCTTAGGTGACTATAGGTTAGTCTTTACTGTGTATTTAAATAACTCTTTTAGGTTCAATCCCAAGCCTGAAAGTTTTGCGATTATTGTTTTTTTTGAAAATGCTCTAATCTCAGGTCTTAGGCTTAGTTTGAGATAAGTCCTTAGGGTTAGTTATCAATTATGTTTTAGTTAGTCAAATTATCATAGTAAATCATCATTAAGGGCCAGGATATGATGAATCTAGTTATTAACTACAGTTCATAACAGGCCACGAAATCAAACATTGATCATATCATACGAAGAAATTTTAACCTAGCTGTACAACACAAGAACTTACAATAATTCTGGAATCATCTAAACCTAACTAATTACTCTGAGCATTCAAACGAGTTCAATTAGACTTAATTCTATATGAGCGGGCTAATCAATATCCTACTTTAATTAAACAAAGACCAGGGGTTAAGGCCATGAAGCGTACAAACACTAAGGGCAGTATAATTTGAAATTTGCAGCCAAATAATGAACTCTATTCGAGCTACACTAATCACAAATGAACAAAATAAAACGAAAGAAGGAGGAACAGTTTGTTCTAAAAGGAAAAACTAAAAAACAGTGGCTGACTTTAGTTTTATTCGTGCCATGAACGAAAAAAAGGTGTAGATATATGTAAGAAGGCAAGAAGGTTACCCGTTTGAAGTCTTGATAGAACTCCGGCGGCTCACCGAAATTTGGCCGGACTCCGATGGGTTTGGAAATGGGTCAAACTCTCATGAATCAATAGCTCTCATTGAGAGCTACTGACTCATGTAGGTCTGAACCATTAATTATCTCTGAGTCGACTGGTACTCATTTTTAGGTTTTACCAGTTCTTAGATCCAGAATTACTCTAAACCGTTTGATTTTTTTAGGGAAATAGGCTAGAGGAGGTGAAAGAGGAGACGACAGGGATCGTCTGGTGAAATTTTGGTGAGGTTTGCAGGTTGCTTCGCCGGTGGAGACAATTTCCGACGGCAGAGCTAAGGCATAGATCGGCGAGGCTCGGGAGCCAGTCTCGAAGGGTCTAGGCGGGGGTGTGTGAAT